>NW_024121177.1:8330327-8633647 GCF_016745375.1 Pimephales promelas | reverse complement strand
TATAAAATGTCATTTTGACGTGACTTTCTTTTAGCATAGAACCAAAAACCGGAGAGCTCTGGAAATTTAGTCAACTCAACCTGTGCATCTTCAGGTTATCCTGGCGTTATGTGTCATTCTTTGCTCACACTTAAGGTCAGCACACTCATGGTCCTGTCACACTGACCCTCGTAAGATGTCAAATGAACACAGGACCATCAGATAACGGTCAAAGTACGTTTGCCAACTGACTTTTACAAAATCTGATGAAAGAGAATTTTCAAGCAAGCAAAATTTGCTTACTATTGGAAATTTGTTTCCACCACCTGAATAAAAAATTAATATAAGTAAGAGCGTTTTTTATTTTAATTCACAATTTGGACCGTTTTTACTCAGCACTTTATATCTTGCAATCACACATTCTGCAAAATAAAATAAAAAAATTATTGTGAGTTAGTCTGACTTTATATAACTAGCAATTCTGACTATATTTCTCACAATTGTGAGATATAAACTTGCAACTGCAAGTTCTAAAGTCTGAATTTGAGATAAAAAGTCAAACTTGCATTTCTGACTTCATTATTCACAATTGTGAAATATAAACTTGATATAAAGCAGTTAAAGGCAAGTTTTAAAGTTCAAATGGCGAGATTTAAACTTGCAATTCTGAGGAAAAAAAAGTAAGAATTGTGAAATAAAAGTCGCAATTACCTTTTTTTTATTATTCTATACATGGCGGAAACAAGCTTCCATAATTACAAATGGGCAATGAAAGAAGAAAAGAAGGTTAACACACTCGGCACCTGCCGATGGATACGTCTTTCTCTCATGCAGATCTCACTGTTGACATACACACAAACACATTTGCATTTGTCCAACGTAACTACATCTGACAGCACGCAGGGTCAGATGTGGGCTAAGCAGCAATTAGGTTTGTTTTCATCTCACAGATCACCTGAGTCTTGCACTACACTTAGCACAACGCTGAGAGAAATTACATTTGGTAAACAAGCACTCTGCCATCTGCCCTGGCTGGTGTTGTGAATAATCACGCAGACTGTTACCAGGTCACTTTCAACATCCCAGAGAGGCGCACAAGACATGTTTAGGAGAACACAGAGTAACACAGCCCCCGCTCTGATACTGGAGCCCATCTGTTCACCATAAGATTTGGATTCGCTCTCTGAAGTAACTCGTGACAGGAGTCAATCGTGAATTTTTTGGCTGAACACTTGTTACTGGGCACCAAAAAACTTCAAAGCTTTTAAAGGGATAATTCAACCAAAAAAGAACATTCTGTCATTATTTACTCATCCTCATGTGGTTTCAAACCCATATGACTTTCTTTCTTCTGTGGAACATAAAATGTTGGTAACTAAACAGTTTTGGTCCCCATTGACTTCCATTTATTTGTGAAGACAGAAAGTACGTCTTTGATGACGTCTTTTCATTTTAACTGAATTAAATGATGACAGAATTTCCCTTTAAATAAAGACTTGGCTTAGCTCATGAATATTTGCCATCAAAATGACATTTTAAACAGAAAGAGTTACTATAAATTGTAATAATATTTCACAATCTTGTTAGTCCTTTCACAGTACATTTAATCAAATAAATGCAGCCTTGGTCAACAGAGAGACCCCTTTTAAAAATATTTTAAAAAAAACCTCACAGATCCTAAACTTTTGAACTGTATTGTGTGTAATAATTAAATTTTTATCGTCTTAAATAAGATGCAGGATCTGAATAAATGCTAAGGAAGAGGCGAGGATGAATGCTTCATAATCTTGTTTTAATTAACCTTCTTGAATCGAATTGCTTACATATTAACAAAAAACCTCCTAAACAGCTGGGAGACTCCACCTGTGTCCATACCCCCTCCATTCCACATCATCCAGTCATTCACAAAGACACCGTTTGCTGTGCAACCACAGCGATGTGAGAAATCAATCCCCAGGAGCTTTAGGTCCAATCAGACCTGACACCAGACCTGATCTGAATGGATTATTAGGCTACATCTCCAACCAGAGAGGCACAATGCTTGTATTGTACCATCGAGGACACAGATGTAGCACTGACTGTTTTAGCTGTTAAAGGCAACCAGCTTTAAAATATAAAGCCTTTGTTATGAATAAATATGCTCAGTGTTGTTTGCATAAACAGTACGTTCAACGTTGCAGGGAACAGCACATCACAGCGGGACTATGCAAGCGTGTGCGACGTTACCATAAACAACAGCCTAAAAGTATAGAAATAACGTTCAAATGGAAACTCTGGCTTGGAAACTTGCTCTTGCCTAAATGGAAACTTTTTTACAATGCAGCCTGAATAATTTAAACAACAATTCCACTGGTGTGTAACTGTGGGATACATACTCCTCAAAAACTGCATCCAATGAACTGTTTAACTAACAAAAAAACTCAATTCTATAAGAGAAGAACATGCTGATGTTGTTGTTTTTAGTAACGGTAACAGTTCTTACACAGGTCATAATTAGAGGTTCCATATTCAGCTATGAAAACATGCCATTTCTTGCATAGATACGGGGCATGTTTAGTCCATGTTGTATTGGGAACTTCTCCCAGACCTTCACAACAGGAGTCATAGGGAGAATAAACCAAACATTCTTTCTCTGGAATAATAGATGAGAAGTCGCTGATGCTGCTCTAAGTTGCTCTCCTCTGTTTTACTCGCTTATGTAACCACCTCTGTCGCTTCAAACTCAAGGCTCTGCAGGAGAGGAAGGGGATCTTGAACTCCCTGTAGAAACAGGGCGACTGCAAGCTCTCCACAGGAAGGAAGTAGGGGTAACAAGCAATGAGACGCCAGCACAGTGCTGCACCTTCAAACAAATAAAACTGCAGCCCCTCGAGTCTTCCAACAACTTCCATCACACATGAAGCCAAAAACCTTTTTTGTTAAATATTACCTTGAACTACAAGTCTTATCAACGGCAAGCCGGTTCATGCAAAGCTCTCTTCCTGAAGATCCATTTCTGTACCATCACAAAGTTACTAATAATGACCTCAAAGTCTTCAACATTTTTCAGGCAAGTTCAGACGAGTCAGATATGGGCACGCTTGTAGTTTTATAGCCCACTCCCCAAAGAGCAGGTTCAGGAATACTGAGAGTTGCTGCATTTCAGATGTTTTAGCTCGTAATTTTATCTTTGCACACATAATAAACCTTTCCATAATAAATTGTTTCACATTGAAACTGCATGTTTCAGTAGCAGCTTTGAGGTGCCCCCAACCAACCAAAAAACCTGACATAACAGACTTTTCTCCTCAGCTAACAAAAAACTTTTTGCTAACATTCTAATGCTAATTGCTAATGTTCTCATTAGCAATTAGCATTAGCTTTTTGAATACTTTAAAAAAGTTTTTCTTGTTTAAGCGAGCGTTAAAGGAACATTCCATTTTGTCATTTTTCAAAAAATGTTCTCCAACTAAGACATTTTGGAAAAAAAAAACGTTATATGACCGATTGATGTATAAATAATGTTTTTGTGCTAACGTTTTGAGAACATTACTAAAGACCAGATCGAATGCATGATAATGTTACTGGAAGAAAGTTTGTTCATAACTTTAAGAGAACCTTGCCAGAATGTTAGCCAAAGTTTTAAGAACGTTAGCTGGATCTTGGTTGGGAGAGAAGGCAACCATTTCAATGCAGGCCAAAACTAAAACTGTGATTTACTTTGCATAAAGTACACTTCAACATGTTCTACATGTACTGGCTACATCACACTATTAAAACAATCTGACACATACACAATTACAACTATACAACTACATCAATTATTCTTATAGACCATGAAGTTGGAATTTACCAAACAGACACATTGTGTCTATATCCCTCCCTCTAAGAAAGAGCATTGTTGAATTGCTGTGCATCCAGTTCAAAATCAAACTGGTCTGAAAGTGATGTAATCTTAAATCAGAACAACCGCACAGGTTTTATCCATACCTATTCAAAGCAGGATCGTTTAATTTGATATGAAATAAAATGGACTTACACAACCCATATTCCAGTGATGGTCAGAGCTGGGAGGCTGACAGGTAAGATCATCCACAGAGACATCTCCAGCAACACGATCCTCTACTGCTCCCCTCAAAATCATCCACTTCTTTCGCCTTCGCCAGCCCGTCTCCCTCGGCTCATCAATGTGCATTTATACTTGTTGCATGACCCCAAACCGGCTTATCTCAAATATCATATCTGTGACAAAAACAACAAAAACATATTTACGATGACAACAAATAAATAAACAGACTGTCATTTTTACATGATTTTGTTTTGCACAATGCATACCTGTTTGCAAAGCTGTGTATTTTGCATTATTATAATCACATTGTTTATTGTTTTTTTACTTTTATAACAAATAAGCATTTGTTTAAGCATTTTTAACTCTCAGTGTATATCTGTGATTCTGTCTATGCTTTTTTGTGGACCAGAAACAACAGAGCATTTTATTGCCTGCAAATTCTGCTTCATGCCTAACTGGTGTGTATTTGTATTAAAAAAACACAGTAAAAGTCGATTTAAAAGCATCTGGAAGAATATCCTATTGGTAACCTGGCAAAATGGCCGATTGAAGTTGCAGTTTAACGTAAGTGTAATAGTCGTGTGTGTAGTGTAGAGAGTGGACACTGTATCTCACCTTCCCCCCTGTGATAGGGGACAGCAGACGTGTCTCCCACCTTTTGTTAAACCCTCAGACAGAGCGAAGACTGTTCAGAAACGGTAACATCAATCACCAGTAACAGCTACAGGTTTCTCAATACTCCTCAAGCGTCCAATTAACCGCAGCTGTGTAATCTTCCTTGGCTCTCTGTGTTTCTCTGAGCTCTTCCAGCAGAATCCTGGTGCCTCACTCCTCTCGGAATATAAACTCTGCCTCTCTCTCGTGTCCCCGCCGTGTGGACTCACTGAACGCTAGCGTCCAGACTCCAGCTGTTCCCGGAGCTCCGCCTCCCACAACACACGCACTGATGCATCCTGATTCACTGAACAAAATGTTTGTAATTTTGATGTTAAAACAACGTACAACAAGCTCTACAGAAAAAAACAAACAAACAATGAGTTGAGTTAGTTTACTGTAGCCTACCGTACATTGAAACAAAAATGTAATTAGTAAAAATCATATAGATATGTTTTTACATTGCTTTAATAATAATTTAAAATAATTTAAGCAATTTTCAACTTTTCCATAAGCTATACAAGATTCAACAGTTTTTGTTTTAGTCAGTTTGATGTAGGCCTAATTTTGTTGAAATTACTTAAACATCAAACATTACGTTTATTGTAGGCTACTTAGAAATTTAGCTAAGGTGACGTTAGAAACTTTGTTGTTGTTTTTTTTTTTTTTTTTTTTTTACAGTGAACATTTAACATGTTTGTACAGTGAAGTGTTACAGTTATGTTTTTTAGGTCTAAGTAAAAAAGAATGGAATTGGCCTGCTTGCTTGAAAACGTCACCAGAATGTTTGATCTAAATAACGATTTTATTTTGTATATTTTTGTATGTAGCCTACTGCGAATTTTACGTTAAATATTGTGTAGGTAATATTTAGGCCTACTTAATTAGTTTATCATGTGTGTTAGGCTACCCAGATGGTCTATCGATCGTGTAAACAATTTTAAACATTCTTAATTAGCCTATTTTAATTATGGTTCATAAAAAGTCTAATTTAATAACATTTAAATCAACATGTGGTTTATGTCATTAGCTACATATTAAGGTAGGCTATTCGTGTATTTCAGTTTTTGTTTAAGTTCAGATTCATGTAGGTCTATTGTTGTATTTGTTTGATGGAGAAGCCATTGTAGGCATCATGAGATAGGTAGCTTGAAGTGATCATTTGACGTAATGTCCCGACGTAAAGTTACTGATCATTGTTTTTGTAGTTCTTATCACCTGTGATATAATACACAACCCAGACTATTTCTGCCATCTTCAAATTTTAACACAAATTCATGTTAATGTTAACTAAAATTCAACTTGTTACACTGATAATAAACTAAAATATAAAAGTGAAAAAAATATTTTTTTACAATTATTTTCATTAGTGGTCACAGACTTTGACCAGTGTCTTTAATAAGATGCTACAACCAGCTATTTTAGTTATTATTTGCTTATCATCAGAAATTCAAATTCATAGAGTAAATACAAAATAATAAAAATACACAAATAATCTTGCTGAACAGATTATTATAATTGTTTTTTTTGTTGTTGTTGTTTGTTTTTTTTAAGATTCTTTGATTATGATAATTTTACTTTAACAAAATGTGCTACTTGTATTTAATAAAGAGGTTGTACATGCTAATATGTTCTGCCAGACAAAATGTACTTCATGATTTAAAACGATTATATTAGAGTTTTAGTACATTCTGATATGAATTCCCTTCTGATAAGATGTGTTGTTGTAATGTTCAACGCATTGCTCATCTTGTTTAAGAAGCAATTTTTATCCGACAAGCATCACAGCAGACACTATTATCCTGTTGACAGGGTTGGTCAGATTTTCAGAATAGCTGTTACCAAACGTATTCTGTCTATTTGTCAGACATATTGGGTGTTAACTATCAGAGAGCAAAAAAAATTATAGTATAGTTTCACAATACACAATTTGTACTTTATTCTGAGCTAAATTTTCACAGAATAACCTATAAAAACAAAGCTCATCAATTTGGGCTGTATTTCACAAGATATTGAATACAGTTCCTTTTTCTATATTTCCCATAACAGCCAATCTGAAGACAACACAGTGGACTATGAAAAGTTGTGTAAGTGCTGAAACAGTATCTTTGTCCCCTCCTCCATAATAGCAATCCTTAACAATGTTCACGTTTCTGCGAGTTTCTTCACCGTCAACATGTTTTTTGTTCTTTTGATATTCTGACATAACCGGCTGATGATATTGTGTGTATGATGAAAATAATATTCATGGATAAGAATGTGCAGAAGAATGAGTGATGTATGAGTCATAAAAACAGACTTGTGAATGTAGATATTGATTGTGAAAAGTTTGTCTCGTTCTGAGCATATAAATATTTCTTAAGCCTCACAATGATAGAGATTTAGTCGTATCAGTCATTGTAAAATGTGCAAATTCAAGATAAAACAACTCAAAACACATGAGTTGCCTAGCTCAGCATTACTGTGAAATTGAGTATAACAAATATCAACAAGTTTGAAATAGCTCCATCTAGTGGAGAGATATAGGCTACAATATGTTTTCCACATCTGGACCTTTGACAAAAAACACACTCTAATAATGCTAGGTTGTATAAACCAAACCGTTGAGTTAAGTCTTATATTTAAAATTTAACCCAATAGTTGGGTTTGTCAATATTTAACCCAACTTTGGGTTTAAACAACCCAGCATTTTTTACAGTGCAGAAGGCCAATGCAACACTAAACGCAATTTTTATTTGATTAAAATTATTTCAGAAGTGTAGCAAAAGACAGTTTGTTTTCACTCTATGATAAATATTTTGTATTATTTTATGTTGTGATGGAATCATAAAACAAGTAACACATCATAGTGAAGGATTCACAGGTGATACGTGTCTCACTTGCCTGGAAGGTTCCAGAATGCAAGAACTGGTTCAGGTTTTTTTAATAGGGGATGGAGCTAAACTCAGCAGGACACTGGCCCTCCAGGAGCAAGATTGGACACACTTGGTCTTGAGTATTTGGAACCAAGACATTATAAATAAATCAATAAGCTAATTTACGATTTATATTTGAAAAAAAAAACCAAACAAATGAATAAATCAACGTTTTGCTATTTTCTAAGCACTGCTGATAGTGATAACTGATATACTGATGTCAGAATGAGGTCAGTGATTCATATTTGATGCAGATGCCCAAAGAGGGAAGCAAAGTGACTCACTTCCTGTTCTCACTGAACTGACTAAAATGATAAAGAAGAGAAGATGGTAGTTACTGGGGGTAGGCCTAGGTCCTGATAAGCCAAGAGCTTCTACTTATCCCTTTTCAAACCGGTTATTATGTGTGTGTGTATATATATATATATATATATATATATATATATTTTTTTTTTTTCACTTACTGATGGAAATATCATAAGTATTGCTGTCTTTTCCAATTTAGTGTTTTTATTTTTTATTTGTTCGAAATAAAGCATTTGTACCATACCATACCATACCATAAAATAAATATGTGACAACCGCATGCTGATCAACATTCAGCAAACAAATATATCTCTATATTTACAGTCGCACTGTAGTTCCGTACCCCCAGACTCCAAGGCCAGGGTAGACGGGTTCAGTAAATTTAGTTTGAACCTTATAAAGAAGGTTCATCTTGTCAGACACACTATAAAATGCCACTGTCCCAGCCTCATAGTCTACATACACCCCTATCCTGGAGGAACTGGGGACAGATAGAGTGGTGCTTTTGTTGTTGTGTACAAAGGAGTACTCGGATTCAGAGCAGTACAAACTCCAAGACTTGTCATTCCCCCCAAAGCTGCCCGTTTTGTCGTTTCCTTTCCTCTCAATTCCTCTATAAGTCACAGCAATGTCTATTTCTGTGCCACTCCAGTCCACTTCCCAGTAGTAGCGGCCGCCGGCCAGACCTTCCTTACACAGCACCTGCTGCCAGTATTCGAATCGATCGGGATGCTCTGGGTACGACTTTGGCTCGTTGCTCATCCGCACCACTGTGTTTTTGTCTGACAGGTGCAGGTTCGGGTGGGCTGTTAAAGGATCTGTTGAGGGCTGACAGAAATCTAGGCCGAGAAGAGGTGTTGTTAAATTAACCACCATAAACAAATGTGTTTCTATATAAAACTACTGTTGATTATAAACTTACATTCTAAGAAGTCCTCCCTTTTTGCTGGGTCCACAGTCTGGAGAATTTTAACCTCTTTTACTGCAAATGAAAAATAAATCATTATGTTCCATTGATTTGAATTGAACGCATTGATTTCTGAAGGATCATGTGACACTGAAGCCTGGAGTAATGATGCTGAAAATTCAGCTTTGCCATCACTGGAATAAATTACATTTTAAAATATATATATTCAAATTTTAATGTAATAATATTTCACAATATTAATGTTTTTACTGTATTTTGTTATCAGACAATTGCGGCCTTGTGAGCATAAGAGACTTCTTTCAAAAATATTTTTAAAATTCTTACTGAATTTTGAATGGTAGTGTATGCATGTATGTGTATGTGTGTGTGTATATATACACACACACACATACACATTATGTGCATATATTTGCAATATAAGGGTTTTAAGCACCTGCTGATGAGATTTTGATCATTTCTCCCTTGCTTATGTCTTCTAATTGCACTTTCAGGTTAGAGATGGCTTTCTTTGCATTGTCAAATGTGTGGTGAGGGGCTAATGTCACTTTGGACAAGTCTTCATATCCAGAAGGAGCAGAGAGAGACTGCCAGCTCTATAGGGGAGCAGAAATGTTATTTTATCATACTGTATAGGGAACAGTTTAACAAGAACAGTTTAACAGCACTTTTTCACAAATACCTGTAAGAAGTGGATATGATCATCGGATTGGGACAGCTGCTCCAGGTCATTATGTTTCTTTCTTAGTAATGTAATCTCCTCCTCCAGCCTGGCCAGGTGTCCCTCTGCATGTGTCAGCAGACGGGTTTCCTGGGCTCGGATCATCTCCTTCACTTCTCCATGCCTCCTCTCTAGTGCTCGCAGCAGTTCAGTGAAAATACGCTCGTTTTCATCCAACACACTTTGAGATGAGTGCTGGAATGAGAAAACACCATAGATGAGATAGGGACTGCACATGATTTCATTTACAATACCAGTCAGATAGAGATGGAACATAGATATCCACAATAAAGGCTAGATGTCTTACGGCGGAGTTTCTATCATCATTACCGGCGGCCATCTTGTCACAGGCAAGCTGATGTAAGATGAGTGATCAGCACGCACACAAATACTCTTATCTCGTTGAAATCTTGACGGATTCACAAACGGTTTGGTTTCTTACAAACGTTATTAATGTGGCTATAATTCTGGATGATTATTTATTTATACATTTATTATTCATAAGTATGCAGTGTCATAACTACATCTCTGATGTTTATAACAAACCAAACCGTTTGAAAATCGGTAGAAAATTGAGCAAGTTATGGTTATTTAAAAAGTACATGCACCATTAAAACACAATGTTACGAGTGAGCGAGCTGCCTGTGACAAGATGGCCGCCAGGTGCAGACGTCGACCTCCATTGGCCAGCAGCGTGGACGAGATATCTAGCCTTTATTGTGGATATCTATGGAGATGGAACAAGAGCAGAGCACCTTTTTAAAATTGGAGGTCCTGTTAAATAAGAAAATAGCATTTTGAGCTAATTTAATTGTAACACTTTACAATAATTATAAAAAAGTATTCATTATTGATATAATTTATACAATTTGTGTATATTTAATTAATCTTCATTTATTAAACTAAGATGTTTAATATTTAGGATATGTAGAAATGAACATTAAACTAGGCTACTAGATTTTATTTTTTATTTTATTTTTTTAGCCTAGCTACTTCTCTCACTACAGATGAAAAACATATGTCTAATTATGTTTTAGGATACACTGCTATTCAAATGGGGTCAGTACATTAAATAATAATAATAATAATACTTTTTATAATATACTTATAAATATACTTTAATAATACAGCTTTTTTGGAACATGCGTGTCATGCTCGAGCCGGCACTGCAAAAAAGCGCAAGAAGTCCGTTTAATGTGTTTAAATATAAAAAAAAAAAATGGGTTCTGTGTGAACGGCCTCATCAAAGGTGTCAGTAAAGACATTTGTAATGTTACAAAATATTTTTATTACTAATAAATTATGTTCTTCCAAACTTTCTTTCATCAAGATGACATGTATCTCGATTTTGTTAAAAAAATATTAAGTAGCTGTTTTGATAACAATAATGATAATGATAATACTTTCTTGAGCATCAAATAAGCAAACTAAAATGATTTCTGAAGGATCATGTGATTCTGTAAACTGGAGTAATGATAGCCTACTGAAAATTCAGCATATTCAAATACGTTTATTTTTTATTTTTTATGTATTAGCCCTATTATTAATTTTAATTTTACATTTCTATTAAAATAATTAATGATTAGGCTTCCATCGACTCTCAAGCCCCCAGCAGTTTCCTCGCAATGTTTTGGAAACTCTGACGTAAAGTATTAATTAACTAGAACAAATAGAACTTTATTGTAAAATGTTTGATTTAATATAAAACAAAAATACATGTAATATGGTATGGTATTGTACTGTAGCCTACATTGCAGTGGGCAAGTCAGCGTAACAGCATTTTAAGAGCAAATAAGTGCCATAATAAAAGATAAACAGAGGATTCTTTATAATTATTTTCAAAAATTCTTACTTTTATGGATGCCACTGCCTGCCTGAGATCTTGCCATTTCTTCGTCCTTTCCTCAATCTTCTGCTGTGAAGTCATCAGTTTCGCTCCAAGCTGTTTCTGTTGAAAATTTCAAAAAAGCAAATTCGTGAGACACTGGACTGTAAAACGGATAGTTCCCCCAAAAATGAACATTCAGAATTCATATAGGCTTGGAACAAAAAGCATACTATAGCATACCTACTTAGTTTAAAAGCATACTATGGTTCTTCAATGAGTCATTTTCAAAAAGCTCACCTGCTTTTCTGTCCTTTCAGCTGCTGCTGAAACAATATCATGTTTTTTGTGTTCCTCCATGATACACAAAACGCAAACACATGCTTGATCAGAACGACAGAAAACCTCTAGAAGTTTATCATGTTCAGCGCAGATCTTCTCACGCAGTTGCCCTGTTGCTGGCACCAGTTTGTGCTTCATGAGAGCTGGATACTCATAATGAGCCTGGAGATGAGTCTCACAAAATGAGGTCAAGCACGTCAAACATGACTTCACCGCCTTGTTCTTCTTTGCCAGACAGAAATCGCACAGCACTTCTCTGGAGCTGTTGCGGCTGCTGGAGCTGCTGTATCTTCCATTGCGTCTGGGTTTCTCCAGAGTGCTGTAACGGCTATGGTTCGCTGAACTACTCCGAGACATGTTAAAACTCTCACGGCATAATCCAAAGACAAGCTTGTGGGGTAAAAAGTAGTTTCAATGAAACCGCACTGACACATTCATTATATATAGAGGAATGTGAACCGTGTGTGACAAACCAGTTTAGCAGGTTAGCTGCTGACATGATGTCAGAACAAATTGAATAGCAAAAATGTGAATGCTGAAACATAAACATTGTAAAATATCTTTTTACAAAGGCCCCATTGTTAACAGTAAACCATGTGTGAAGTGTCTGGTAAGTTTTCTCCAGTGGTTAAGTAGGAAAAATCGACGATGGTCTGATTATCAGAAAAATAATGTGACGACGCGATGCATGCTGTTGTGTGTGTGTGTGTGTGTGTGTGTGTGTAAAAATAGAGCGTGCTTTCCATAGATTAAAAAACGTGATTTTGAGGGGGAAACATTGAGGTTGTCATTTGTGTCATATTGATTGTTTTGCTAGGTCAGTGTCTTTGTGGGTTTTGGTTCTTTTGCTGTTGTAAGCTGTAAGGACCTGTGAAATAATAAATAAAAAATATATATATTTAGCGAAGTAGCTAATATGGAACTGCAATGTGGTCAAGACCTGCCTGGAACTACTTTAGCTGCATTTATTAAATAATAAACTTAAATAATTCCACACCTTAGAACATTCATCAACCAAGAATAAAGCATTCAATAGCCATAGGCCTACACATATATTAAAATAAAAGCTACTTTTCCTTATACAAACTTTATAATATTTTAGTAATAAAATTGTCCCTTCAAATCATGTCCACACGCAACAGCTTAAAGTAATTCATTTTTAAATTTGAAATTAAATTGAATGTTTACAGAATTCAAGCATCAAGGTGTAACACAGTTTCCTGTGAGAATCGGTAGTTAAATTCCTCACAAGTAGCCTAAATCATCGTCAATATAATGGACATGAGTTTTGAAATGGCAAACATTTCAGTTAATATTCTTTCATTAAAATTTGTACGTGAATTTCGAAGTTCAGATAGATGTAGAGATATGTGAAACTATTACGTAGAAAAACAACAGTCAGAAGGTTGGGAATTCAGCTATAGAGTCATCATGCACTTAACTAGTAACTTTTCTGTTGCTATTTATTGAATTTTACTTGGCAAATACACAAGTGTTTCCAGTAACATTGTTGTTTCCAGTAACACATTCATGAGATCATGTGGGGCTTAAATCTATTTGACCACAAAGCACAATAGTGTTTGATAAAGATCTGTTTACACTGTATTGTGCAACTTTCACTTCTCTCTTTTTGTTTCAAGTGCATTGCCAAGAGGATCTAAAAAGCCTGTGTGCTGTTTTCAGGCAAACATTACAGCCCTGTGAATGTGAATGATTGACTAACAAAATGGGATGCCTTCTTTAGATTCTTAGTTTAAATAAAAAAGCATCCGTTTATTTGATCCGTTTATTAAATTCAATACATTCACATGTAGCCTATATTGTGTACATGCTCAGATTATTGATTTATAATAGCTCTCCTGAGCCGTATCCAGAATCTCATGTTACTCAAAGGGTCCCTGCTCCACTTCAAGTACGTGTTCTTTTTCAGATGCTTATGAAGACCAAACACTTTCTTAGTCTTCGTCTCTTCCACATCCTCCAGAATGACGATGATGATGTTGGCATTGCGTTCCATCATAAACCGGGACTGAGCTAATTCAAACTCAAAGCGACACCAGGCGCTATCAATGAAGTGTTGAGACACAACCACAATGACTTTACGACTGCCCATTATTCCTTCATCAATAATGTTGGAGGCGATGGACTTCCCTGGTTGAAAGTCCCGCATGTGAAGGCAAAGATGAATAGGTGGAACACCGTTCTCCAGATTCTCCATCAGTTCATTCATGACCCAGACTTCATCATAGCTGGAGAAAATCACAAATGCATCATAGGAACATTCTTGTTGTCCAGTTGATCTGTAGCCTCTCAGTAAAATAAAAAAATACTGAAGATAAAACTGGAACTTATAAGCCAAGCCTGACAACACAACTACTAATGAAACAATACATACTGATACAACAATTGTGAGTCTTTTCTTTTGCACACAGCTGTCAATGTCAAAGTCCACTGCTCTAAAATCTGAGCTTGGTGACAAGGTTTTACAGAAAATATTTTCTGATTGCTTCAAAATGTTCTGATTTTGGATGATCCACAAAATAATATCTGTCTGGGAGCAGGAACAATCGAAGGGGTTGGAGGACAAGTCCAACTCTGAAAGGTTTGCAGGGAACTTTTGGAGAACATGAAGTGGGATGCTAGAAATGCTGTTCTTATCGATATAAATTGATGTAAGTTGTTTCAGCTCTGGTTGGGCCAGAAAGTCCAAAACCATCAACTTGTTTTTGCTTAAATATAAATGTCTTAGTTTCTGCGTGCCAGTAAAAGAAGTCCTGGAGATTTCTCCGATGCCACAGTGTGAGAGGTCAAGAACTTCCAAATTTGTAATATTTTGTAAGAAATATCTCAATATATCTCCACTGAAACTGATTCCCGCCATTTTTAGCACAGTCAAATTTTGCAGGTCCTGAAAAATCATGTACTTTGTTACAGTAATACTTGTGTAGGAAATATCCAAATACTTTAAATTTTTTAGACCTCGTAAAAATGTAAAGTAAAAAACAATAACTAGTTTTGTACGGTGGAGGTCCAACACTTCAAGTTTTTCAAGTCCAGAAAATGGATTATTAACCATACTTATCTCTGAGTTTTGACTAAGATTCAAGAATCGAATATTTGGTGCACTTGGAAAAAATTGGTAACAGCAGTCCTTCAAAATCAAAAGGTTTCCACTGAAATCGACATACTGAAGAAGAGAGTCACTGACACCAATACCAATACCAAAAAAGGACATAGGCACAATATTCTTCACCACCAATTTTTCTAAGCTTGGTATGTGTGAAATATCTGGTACAACAGATAATAAAGTGTGACCTAAATACAGTTCCTTAAGACGGTGAAATCGAACATGTTCCATTCTTTTGATATATCCAACTTTCAATGTGATTTTTGTTGCATTGATCATACAATGGAACAAGTTCATTTCAGAATCAGAGAATTCTTTTTGAACAAGATATATTTCATTGAAATTAACTGAACAAAGAGCATCGAGATAATTTGGATCTGACACCTGGATTTTCCATTGCATTCTGTAACTTCCCATGAACAACTTATCCACACTGAGACCAGTAAGAGCGTTTAGACAACTATTTTGTGCATTTAATGAAACAAATGCAGATCGAATATCCAGCTCTCTGAGAAAAACATCTTGGAAAGCTCCTGGTTCAATGTGTAATAATGGATTCCTAGAGAGAATCAAAGTCATGTTTCTGCCAATCTTTCTCAACACAACAGTGTGATCAGTTTTAATGATGGATATGTTATTGGCATGTAGATCAAGTAAACTGAAATCTTTAAAGGAGCTCATGAATGGAGGGAGAGACACGGACTGGATGCCATTTGTTCCAACTCTAAGTTCCCGTAGCTTAGTAAGGTTATTCATTTGAAGCTGTAAGGACGCGAGACCAACATCCACAAGAACTAGCCTCTGTAGATTATGTAAAGAATTCAAGCATCCAGGTCCAAAATATGCAATAGGGTTTCCAGTGAGAATCAATTTAGTCAAATTCTTCACATTGTAGAAAGTATCATTTTCAATGTGCTCGATGTGGCATCTGAAAGCCCAGAAGATTACAAATTAGTGCATTAAACAATAGTTAACGTGTTAAAATTGTAATGCATTAATTGATGATCATTTACCTTGTGAGGTCCAAAACTTGTAAATTGAACAATACAGGAAATACACACTTATGTAAAGAGTTCAAGAAATTGAAACTGAAATCCAGAGACGTCACAGTGAGGGGAATACTGCTGGGAATGTGAGTCAGATTTCTCCCAAAACATGAGTATTCCATATTCTTTATTATCTATTAATAAACAAAGACACAATTATATCCTTTTTTAAAACTTACTTTTGGTATTTCTGTTTTTTTTTTTCTGTCTGAGAGATCCTAAGGCCTCTTTAATTTGGTATAAGATAGCCTATAGATATATACAGTAGGGGTTCAATCCCTTCCCTTAGAAAATGAGGCTAATTATAAATGACTAATAATATAATATAATATAATATAATATAATGAAAAGAACCTGAGCATCAAATAATTACAAAATAAATTCAGAAGTCCAGCATGTTTATAATACTATAGCATTTGATCAAAATAACAATGCATAAACACTTACGTAAACAAATAGTATTCTCTAAGACCCTAGCCTTAAAGCACATAGAGTATATGAACTATATTAACGATAACTATAAACTGTATGTATTGTTCTTACCGTGGTACATTCCTGTCCTTCTCCAGCATTCACAAGAATCAAAATTGAGCTTAGGAAAATCATGAGTTCACGGTATGATAAGATCATTGTGATAGTATGTGTAAAGGACGTACCATTTAATTTAAATCGGTGAATACTCTATTGTCGAGGTAGTGCATAATTCCAAGCAACTCTCACTTCTGCCTTTTGTTTCAAAAGGGAAGTTATTCATATTTAAAGTACATTCCCATGATGAATAGAAAGCCATTCAGCAGTATTTTAAAGGATCAATAACTTTACTCTGTGAAAAATGGTTGAAAAACTTAAAAATGCAATAAATCTTCTTAAAATTGTGCAAAAGTTTATTTATTCAAAACATAATATATCCGAAGTAAATGTAAAATTATTGTTTTGTGGCAATAATAGCTCTCCTGAGCCGTATCCAGAATCTCATGTTACTCAAAGGGTCCCTGCTCCACTTCAGGTACGTGTTCTTTTTCAGATGCTTATGAAGACCAAACACTTTCTTAGTCTTCGTCTCTTCCACATCCTCCAGAATGACGATGATGATGTTGGCATTGCGTTCCATCATAAACCGGGACTGAGCTAATTCAAACTCAAAGCGACACCAGGCGCTATCAATGAAGTGTTGAGACACAACCACAATGACTTTACGACTGCCCATTATTCCTTCATCAATAATGTTGGAGGCGATGGACTTCCCTGGTTGAAAGTCCCGCATGTGAAGGCAAAGATGAATAGGTGGAACACCGTTCTCCAGATTCTCCATCAGTTCATTCATGACCCAGACTTCATCATAGCTGGAGAAAATCACAAATGCATCATAGGAACATTCTTGTTGTCCAGGTGATCTGTAGCCTCTCAGTAGAATAAAGCAATACTGAAGATAAAACTGGAACTTATAAGCCAAGACTGACAACACAACTACTAATGAAACAATACATACTGATACAACAATTGTGAGTCTTTTCTTTTGCACACAGCTGTCAATGTCAAAGTCCACTGCTCTAAAATCTGAGCTTGGTGACAAGGTTTTACAGAAAATATTTTCTGATTGCTTCAAAATGTTCTGATTTTGGATGATCCATAATATAAAATCTGTCTGGGAGCAGGAACAATCGATGGGGTTGGAGGACAAATCCAACTCTGAAAGGTTTGCAGGCAACTTTTGGAGAACATGAAGTGGGATGCTAGTAATGCTGTTTTTATCGACGTAAAATGATGTTACTTGTTTCAGGCTTGGGTGGACAAGAAAATCTATAGTCATTAAATTGTTTCCTCTCACATTCAAAAGTCTAAGTCTTTGGAGATTTTTAAAAGAGCTTGGGTGTAACTCTACAATGCGACAGTAAGACATGTCAAGGTGCTCTAGAACCGTAAGATTATTATATAAAAATCTTGTTACATCACCCTGAAAATGACTTCCTGCCATCTTGAGAACCTTAAGACTGCTTAGCCCATAAAAACAATATATGTTACCAAAAGTGATACTGGAATAAGAAACATCAAGATACCTCAAATTCTTCAAGTTAGACAAAAGTGAAAGGTATCCCATTCCTACAACCCTTGTATGATGGAAATCTAGAATCTCAAGGGAATCAAGTCCATCAAATGATGAAACAGAAAGACCGATTTGTGGATTTAAACTCAAATTTAGATACCTGATTCGATGAGTGTCCAACAACATTTCTGTACAGCATGATTTTAATGTAATTTGGTTTGAACTCAGATCCAAATACTGAAGCTTAGGCATGTCTACAAACGTTTCAACTTGGGTTGCAAAGTTTTTTGTGAATACTACTTTTTCTAAAGTATGAAGATGAGAAAGTAGTTTACCTGGCACAGTAAATAATTGATTGTCAATGAAGTAAATCTCCTTAATTTTATTAAATTGCACATACGCAATATCACGAATTAGACCACCCTTTACAGCTATAATTGTGGCATTAATCATGCAGCGAAAGATATTAATATTCCCACTGGGCCTTTCTTTTATGTAATAATATATCTCATGAAAATAAATAGAGCAAAGGCCATCTAAATAGTCTGAATCTGATGGATAAATCTTTTTGTCATCCCTGTTATTTCCGAACAACAGCTTTTTTACATTAAGACCATATAGAGCTTTTAGACCAACGTTCTGATTAGCGAATGAAACAAATGCGGATCGAATATCCAGCTCTCTGAGATAAACATCTTTGAAAGCTCCTGGTTCAATGTGTAATAATGGATTCCTTGAGAGAATCAAAGTCATGTTTCTGCCAATCTTTCTCAACACAACAGTGTGATCAGTTTTAATGATGGATATGTTATTGGCATGTAGATCAAGTAAACTGAAATCTTTAAAGGAGCTCATGAATGGAGGGAGAGACACGGACTGGATGTCATTTGCTCCAACTCTAAGTTCCTGTAGCTTAGTAAGGTTATTCATTTGAAGCTGTAAGGACGCGAGACCAACATCCACAAGAACTAGCCTCTGTAGATTATGTAAAGAATTCAAGCATCCAGGTCCAAAATATGCAATAGGGTTTCCAGTGAGAATCAAAGAAGTCAAATTCTTCACATTGTAGAAAGTATCATTTTCAATGTGCTCGATGTGGCATCTGAAAGTAAATTCAATTCAATATTATACATATTACAAGACATTGTACAACAAGACATTTAGATGGTAATAACATTGCTTACCTTGACAGATCAAGGACTCGTAGAAAAGACAGAACCGGGAATACAGTCCTCTGTAAGTGTTTCAAAACGTTAAAACTAAAATCCAGAATTTGAACTGATGGAGAAATAGTTGGTGGTATGTAGCTGAGGTTTCTTCCCATGCATGAGTAGTGCAGATTCTCCGTAATCTAAGGTTCATTTTCAAGTAAATGGTGAAGTAAATGTTAATATTTCACAACAATAATGCAGAACACAGATTTAAATTTAGATTTAAAAAACTTACTTTAGTGCATGATTCTCCAGCAGCTATGAAAAAAAATATCATGAAAGCACTTACAGTAAAGAAACTCATCTTGAGTGATCTCAACCGCTCATAAAAATTTGAGTCAGTCTGGTTTGAGATCATTAAATATGAGGAACGAATGCCATTGTTTTCAACAATGTGGAAGTATGGGTGAAAGGATGTCATAGAGAAGTACAGTAAGCTTATACGTAGTTTCTTAAATCTTGAATGAAGAAGTACCTTTATGAATAGATGTATTGTTATTGCCTCTGCAATTCATTTAAGTTTAATAAGAACAAATTTTATGCATGTATTTGTATAGGCAAAACTAATTCAAAGCACTCTGGATCCTCTGAGCCTAAAAGGCCAGCAATAACAGTAATGCAGAAGAGTAGTTTTGAGATGACAGGTAGCAGGACTTGAGCAGCATGACCAGACAGGTAAGGCCTGATTTTCCTGATGTTTTAAAGCTTGAGTTTGCATGACAGGCAGTTGTTGAGATTCTGCAATGTTGAACTGATTGTTGAATACTACCTTAAGATTCTCAACTGAGCTGGCTTTCTTTAGGCCATATGTCCACCAAAGCTTTTTCACTAATCTCTTCTGACAACACAGCTGCTTAAGATTGCTTCGGTTGCCATGACTGCTGCTTTCTTAGTAGACTGATGGCAAACAAAATGTTCTTCCAAGCATTATTTTTCAAATTAATATTGTGGTAGTCCCGGTATGTCATCTGGTACAGACATCGATACTCTGAGACCAGCAATTTTAACTTCTTGCTAAATTTAAGTCATTGTACAAGTAGAATGTAAGGTGACTGGTGTGGAATTTGTCCCGCCACTCCTCAATTGTTGTTGGTTGGTAAAAAGTGGCAGTAATGAGCACCATGTTTTACCCAAAGCTGAATATTTTTCATCTTTCGGTGACAGGAAAATGCCTTTATTAAATACATTACACTCCAATTGTAGCATTAAAAAAAAACTGACCAAAGGAAATAATACTTTGGTAGACACAATATGGAGGCTAGCATACATCACCTCGATGGGAACCAACAACTGGCTGACAATCTGAATGAGTTCAATTGTCGTTTGGACAGAGGCTGTCTCACACCCCATACCCACTCTAACCTTTACTCCACACAACCATCAACCCCTCTTGCTATACCCCCTCTGTCCACTCATACTACTCAACCTGAACTTATAATCTGTGTAAAGTATGTGTTGGCTATTCAGGAAACAGATGATCATAGAGAGCACCAAGCCCAGACAATGTCTCACCCACCTGTCTTAAAGTTTGTGCAGACCATGCTGTTATCCATCTCCACGCAAATCTTCAACAAGCGAAGGTTAACCAGCCACAGGAGGAATGTTGTGCCAGTGTAACCCCTCCACCCAGGTCCAACTCAACCCGCTCCGAGCGGGCCTTGAACCCGGGTCTTCGGGCGCTCTAACAAGGAGGCTAAAGACTGCAGCCTCTAGCGTCTGTCACTAGAGCGCCTATTGAGATCAGGGCAGTGAGGTTTACTCACAGCAACCACTAGCTGGCCTCCGTTACACTCACCCCCCTAAACCACACTCTCATCCGGGTCACGGCACCAATGTCACCCCTCCACCCGGGTCTCCGGCATGAGAGTGGGGCGCTCTAACAAGGAGGCTAAAGACTAAAGTAACAAGACAGATTTTTCAGATTTTTAGTGTGCTCTCAAAATAATTAAGATTTAGGGAGATATTTTTATTTGATGTTATGATTGCAATTAGAGATTGTGTGCAAAATCTGTGGAAAACCTTCAAAAAAAGAAGAAACGTAACAAAGGACAAGCTGTGTGGTCAGTATATAGAGGAAATTCAGTTAATCGTACAGTATCATCATACAGTCAACTATGTATTTTTCTGTTAACACTGGGAGTGGAGCTGGAATCTGTTTTACTGTAAGCATTTGAAAAATATGTTTACACTCTATTGTTGTAGTTTTTAATGTTTGTTCCAATAGGGAAGTTTCTGAAGCCCATTGTTTGCAGTATTTACAATGAATTATTACATCTTTGCCAAATATCTTAATACATCATAAAATGCAACAATATACTTATTTAAATGCATGGCTAAAAAATGAAGCACCAGTTGATTTAATAAAAATACACACAATGATTAGGTCAAAGCTGTTACTAAAGCTTCTATAAAATGTATAATGAATAGAAATCTGTACTGACAAACTATCGAAGGGGTACATGACTTATCTATTTTCTAAACAATATTATTGTTTTGTGGCAATAACAGCTCTCCTGAGCCGTATCCAGAACCTCATGTTACTCAAAGGGTCCCTGCTCCACTTCAGGTACGTGTTCTTTTTCAGATGCTTATGAAGACCAAACACTTTCTTAGTCTTCGTCTCTTCCACATCCTCCAGAATGACGATGATGATGTTGGCATTGCGTTCCATCATAAACCGGGACTGAGCTAATTCAAACTCAAAGCGACACCAGGCGCTATCAATGAAGTGTTGAGACACAACCACAATGACTTTACGACTGCCCATTATTCCTTCATCAATAATGTTGGAGGCGATGGACTTCCCTGCTTGAAAGTCCCGCATGTGAAGGCAAAGATGAATAGGTGGAACACCGTTCTCCAGATTCTCCATCAGTTCATTCATGACCCAGACTTCATCATAGCTGGAGAAAATCACAAATGCATCATAGGAACATTCTTGTTGTCCAGGTGATCTGTAGCCTCTCAGTAGAATACAGCAATACTGAAGATAAAACTGGAACTTATAAGCCAAGCCTGACAACACAACTACTAATGAAACAATAAATACTGATACAACAATTGTGAGTCTTTTCTTTTGCACACAGCTGTCAATGTCAAAGTCCACTGCTCTAAAATCTGAGCTTGGTGACAAGGTTTTACAGAAAATATTTTCTGATTGCTTCAAAATGTTCTGATTTTGGATGATCCATAATATAAAATCTGTCTGGGAGCAGGAACAATCGATGGGGTTGGAGGACAAATCCAACTCTGAAAGGTTTGCAGGCAACTTTTGGAGAACATGAAGTGGGATGCTAGTAATGCTGTTTTTATCGACGTAAAATGATGTTACTTGTTTCAGGCTTGGGTGGACAAGAAAATCTATAGTCATTAAATTGTTTCCTCTCACATTCAAAAGTCTAAGTCTTTGGAGATTTTTAAAAGAGCTTGGGTGTAACTCTACAATGCGACAGTAAGACATGTCAAGGTGCTCTAGAACTGTAAGATTATTAAATAAAAATCTTGTTACATCACCCTGAAAATGACTTCCTGCCATCTTGAGAACCTTAAGACTGCTTAGCCCATGAAAGCAATTTATTTTACCAAAAGTGATACTGGAATAAGAAACATCAAGATACCTCAAATTCTTCAAGTTAGAAAGTGAAAGGTACCCCATACCTACAACCCTTGTATGATGAAAATCTAGAATTTCAAGGGAATCAAGTCTATCAAATGCTCTTAGATCAAGATCAATTTCCACATTTAGACTCAAATTCAAATATCTGATTTGAGGGGTGCCAGATAAAAGCATTGTGCAGCACTGATTAAATGTAATTCGGTTCGCACTTAGATCCATATATTGAAGTTTAGGCATGTCTATAAAGGTTGCAGCAAGAATAAGATTATTGTTGTGTGTAACTACTAGTTTTTCTAATGTATGGAGATGTGAAAGTTTCCCAAGCAAAGAATTTAAGATATTGGAAATCAAGTAAAGCTCCTTGATTTCATGAAAAAATACATACTCCATTTCACCAATTATACCATTCTTCACGACCACATTTGTAGCATTGATCATACAGCGAAAGACAGAATATGGTTCACTGGGCCTTTCATTAATATAATAATAAATTTCCTGGAAAAAGATAGAGCAAAGGCCATCTAAAATATCAACATCTGAGAACTGAAATTTGAAATCTCCCCTGTACTTTCCAAATAACAATTTTTTTACATTAAGACCATATAGAGCTTTTAGACCAACTTTCTGATTAGCGAATGAAACAAATACAGATCGAATATCCAGCTCTCTGAGATAAACACCTTTGAAAGCTCCTGGTTCAATGTGTAATAATGGATTCCTTGAGAGAATCAAAGTCATGTTTCCGCCAATCTTTCTCAACACAATAGTGTGATCAGTTTTAATGATGGATATGTTATTGGCATGTAGATCAAGTAAACTGAAATCTTTAAAGGAGCTCATGAATGGAGGGAGAGACACGGACTGGATGTCATTTGTTCCAACTCTAAGTTCCCGTAGCTTAGTAAGGTTATTCATTTGAAGCTGTAAGGACGCGAGACCAACATCCACAAGAACTAGCTTCTGTAGATTATGTAAAGAATTCAAGCATCCAGGTCCAAAATATGCAATAGGGTTTCCAGTGAGAATCAATTTAGTCAAATTCTTCACATTGTAGAAAGTATCATTTTCAATGTGCTCGATGTGGCATCTGAAAGTAAATTCAATTCAATATTATACATATTACAAGACATTGTACAACAAGACATTTAGATGGTAATAACATTGCTTACCTTGACAGATCAAGGACTCGTAGAAAAGACAGAACCGGGAATACAGTCCTCTGTAAGTGTTTCAAAACGTTAAAACTAAAATCCAGAATTTGAACTGATGGAGAAATAGTTGGTGGTATGTAGCTGAGGTTTCTTCCCATGCATGAGTAGTGCAGATTCTCCGTAATCTAAGGTTCATTTTCAAGTAAATGGTGAAGTAAATGTTAATATTTCACAACAATAATGCAGAACACAGATTTAAATTTAGATTTAAAAAACTTACTTTAGTGCATGATTCTCCAGCAGCTATGAAAACAAATATCATGAAAGCACTTACAGTAAAGAAACTCATCTTGAGTGATCTCAACCGCTCATAAAAATTTGAGCCAGTCTGGTTTGAGATCATTAAATAATATGAGGAACGAATGCCATGGTTTTCAACAATGTGGAACAATGGGTGAAGAGGATGTCAGAGAAGTAAGCTCATGCTTAACAATCTTGAATGAAGAAGTACCTTTATGAATAGATGAATTGTAACATAATTAATTGCCTCCAATATTCATGCAAAATGAACAAGGATTATTTTATCTGTCCTCGAAATAGCACTCAAAATAGCGAGAAGAACGCCTGACAGTGCGTGTTCTCGCTCGTGGCAAAAGTTTAACATTGGGGAATTTGGGGCAAAAATACAACATCAAGAGAAGCAGGCATGTGCTTATTCTGGTAAAAAGTAATTTCCGGAATATCCCAAATTAATTAACAAAAATAAAATGTTTTTAAAAAAAAAGTTTGGTAAAGAAAATTACCTCTGAGATACATATATAAACCATCAATTATTAACACTGACAAGCTGTATATTGTTTGATATATCCAGTAACAATTACAAACCATCACCGACATAGAAAACCTGTGACTGCTCAGTTGAAAAACGAATAGCCCTAATCAGAAATTCAGATTCACAATAGCTGTAGAGGAACAGTGTGGATTAGTAAAACTTTAAAAAGGTACACTACATAACTTTTGCCATTCTAGCAGTTAATTAACAAAACTGCACGAGTCGTGGGATAGAAAACCTGTTCATGTATGACGAGTCACGCAGGTACTAGGCTACTCCGCAGAGGTTGTTCTCATCCCACCTGGTCTAAAATAAGAAGAATATAAACACTTATAGGGATGACGTGGATGCACAACATACTCGCTTTATACATTTTCAGCAATAACCTCACCAGTCTCTTAAACAGATCTTATCTTCTTCAAAAAATAAATAACAATAATAAGTAATTGAAGGTACAATTCCTTAATGAAGATGTCGAGGTTTTAGCTATTTATATTGAATTTATTGTATCCCCTCTAAATATTAAATCATCAATATTGTATCACCCAAGATGACATGACAAATCTCCCTTTAAAAATGTTAAATACACTTAACCTGTTAACTGTCACCCCCCCTTTTTTGAATAGACATGAAAATGCACATTTCGAACTTAAATGGTTGTAATTCAAGAATGCTTTGGAATATAGACATATGATTGGTCTTGTTTTAAAGAAGACATTTGGCAGATTTTTGTAGAAGTGAAATAAATTAAGAAAGTGAAACAGAAAAAAAGTTATAGAAGTTTGAGTTTATGGAAATGTACAATGTAAAAATATTAATTATTCATATTTTACATAAAATATATATTTTCAAAACCTGGGCTACTCTAAAATGGCAGAAAGATCAAAGCCAAAAATCTGAACAAGTTGTGTTTCAAATTTTAGGTTGATATCTCAAAAAATGAGCTTTCAATAAGATTTTGTTTGAGCGCAGTACCAAACTTTTTCACTAGGGCACAATCAGACTCCATTACTGCCCATATAAGGGCGCCTGCATTTCCATTCGTGTTTTGAGTGATATGAACCATTATTTTCACAATTTTCATACAATTTCTGAAGTACAGATCCTATTCAGAAGTAGCATGGGAAGTTTGGCAGATTTTGATATGAATTGAACCTCTAAGAAACACATACAAAGAACACGCATGTAAGTCATAGCTAGCTGCCACGTCACAAATGGTGAATTTATTATTTTTTTCTTGATATTTCAAACTTTTCAGACCTTTTTTTCCAAAATAATTGAATGGATTCTATCTTTTGAACTTTTGGCATGAAAACAAACTGAGGTATCTACCATTTTTTCATGATTTTTCATGTTTACTGCTATTTTTAAATAAAGGTCTGAACACGCCTTATGAGTATGAAAATATTCTTGTTTTATATTGATAAATTATGGCTCCTCTGTAATATATTTTGAAAATCAGTCACCAAATATGGAAACTAGAGATTGTAAACTTTCAAATGATATATAGTTTGTCAATATTATTTAAGGTATTTACTAAGATATTATTGTTTTAAAAATATAGTGGCAAACGTCCCACCTGTGGGACGGTGACAGTTAAGTGGTTAAAGAAGTAGTTCACTTTTGAAAAAAACTTTTGCTGATAATTTACTCACCCCCAAGTCATCCAAGATGTCCACGTCTTTCTTTCTTCAGTCGAAAGGAAATAAGGTTTTTGATGAAAACACTCCAGGATTTTCTCCATATAATGGACTTCAATGGGAACCAAACTGTTCAAGGTCGAAATGAGTTTCAGTGCAGCTTCAAAGGGCTTCAAACGACACCAGACGATGAATAAGGGTCTTATCTTGCAAAACGATCTGAAGTTTTACAAGCACAAATGCTCACCTTACTATGTTCTGTGATGAGCGTTTCGTGACTCTCCTGTTCAAACTCGTTCATCAAAATGAACAAATCTTTTTTCGAGACATTCGAAAAAGGGTCCTAGATAAGACCCTTATTCATCGTCTGGTGTCGTTTAAAGCTGCACTGAAACTCTCACTTGGACCTCTAACCGTTTGGTTCCCAATGAAGTCCATTATATGGAGAAAATCCTGGAATGTTTGTCAAAAACCTTAATTTCTTTTCGGCTGAAGAAAGAGAGACGTGGATATCTTGGATGACGTAGGGGTGAGTAAATGATCAGCAAAAGTTTTTTTTAAAAGTGAACTACTCCTTCAAGACACTACATACAGTAGACCTTGATGGATGCAAGAAGGTTCTATAAAAAAAAAACTGTATGAACTTGTTGATAGTCAACAATCTTTATTTATCCATATATGTGAGCCACTCAAAGATGGGGGAATAGACACATGGGACAAGAATAGACCATTATAGAGGGCAATCAACATATGGATCAATGGCATTGTAACTTTCTTTAACCTCTAATCTATAAGAGGCTTGTTGACAGTAAATTAAAAGACATAAGTAACAGCGTAAACACTCATGTACAGAGAAGCAAAATAAAATAAAATAAAATAAAAATAAATCAAATTAAAACATTGATTAGTATGTAAAGAAACAAAAAGGGAGCGGGAGCCAAAACCTTATTTTTTTTTCTATTATAGCTCATACATTTCTACACGGCATGCAATAAGGCACCTAACTAACACAATGAATAAACCTATGCTACGCGATGAAGCAGATTTATTATCCAATGGAAAAGAATGAGAATAGTTCTGATACAATGTTCACTCCCATAAAAACAGTATTCCTTTCATTTCCCTTACAATTACCCAAACCTTATTAAAAAAATACATCCATTTGTAAAAGATTTTCTCCATACACAGAACTGTAAATAGAAAGCACAAACCAATGGATTAACGTGAGAAAAATGGATCAAACTAAAAAAAAAAAAAAGCAAGCTATATTTTGTATTTGCATAAAGTATACACAATCTATTATTATTATTATTATTATTATTCATTAAGGTTGATACTCTATACACTGCTGTCCGAGTTTAACAATGGCTGTGAAAATCTTAAATGCGCAGTCAGCCACTGGTAGCAGGGAGAAGCACTAGAGATATTTAGGGGAACACTTAGGCTGTACCAAGTTTGACTTGTATTACAAAATCAGCTATATAATTTAGTTGTCCATTGAAAACTGGCCCCATGAAGAGTTAACCAAAATTCCCAACAGATAAATGTATATATTACCTGATTTTATTGGGTTTACTTGCACAAGATCGAGATCTTGATGAACAAGATCCATTCTTTCTTGATGTATAAGATTAGATTTCTCGCCCCTCACCTTTGTGCATGAGCGAACTTCATGGAGTTATGCTGTTTTAGGTTACAGACTCCGTTGGTTTGCATCGTAAAGGGTTTGATTATTAAATTAATACAGCCTTTATATTTAACAGGACAGCTTGTTCAAAACTAGCGACATCCCCTGAAAGCACCATCCCACTTCACTGACAAGAGATGGATAAGACTAACTGGATCATACATCAAAAAAATGCTCCATTTTCAGAAAATTACAGCACTACTTACCTATACATATCTATATAAAAGAAAATCAACATATATTTACACATGATATCAGTTTCTCAACCCATTAATGATGCAGAGATGGTTAAAAGATACAGACTAGGGGAGTGAATCGTTGCATCTAGACTATTTGCTGAATTGTCTGCCACTCAACCGACTTGACCTAATACTCAATTTCAAGATTGTGCCAGGCTTCGATACGCTTCCAAAACCAGCTTAAAGCACAAGTCAGTGATGATGGAATCTCAATATGTTTTGTCTATGGTTTTAATCAAACACCAAGTTCCAGAATTACATATGAATCTAGTCATGTGCACATTACACAGGGGATTTCAGTGTCAATCATACCAAATTCTAATTTACTCCTCATTAAAAAGTCATAGGACTTGATTTTAGTACAAGTTCCCTTAGAGCAGGCCCACACCGACTTCCTGGATTTTCTTGCATCTTTAGCCAAACCCTTTAACATTACAAGCTGGCCTGAATCATTGGATGAGTGACACCACTTATGGTGGGAAGGGAAACAAGCTTATTGGTCAATGTGAATTCTGTGATGCCTAGACAGAGAGGATGAATGATTGAAACCCTTTCCACACTGAGCGCACCTATATGGTTTCTCACTCTGAAGAATTCTCTGTTTCAAGATGGTAGTGTGGGGGAATCCCTTTCCTGTAGCAATAGCACTGTAAGTCGACTTATCCTCCAAATGAACCCGCTGGTGCCTCGCGAGAGATGAGGGGTGATTGAACCTCTTCCCACATTGCGCACAGGTGTAGGACTTTCCATCAGAATGAGTTCTCTGATGCCTGGACAGTGATGATGAGTGATTGAAGCTCTTCTCACAATGGTTGCAGCTGTATGGCTTTTCACCGACATGCATTCCCCTCTTCATCGACGTATCAAAGGGGAAATCCTTATCGCCCTGGGCATACATTTTGGCCTCCAAGTGGACCTTGTGGTGCCGTGACAATGACGAGGAATGGTTGAAACCCTTGTCGCATTGAGAACACCGGTAGGGCTTTCCACCCTGATGGACCAGCTGATGCTTCTTGAGGTGGCGTTTCCTGACGAAGCTCTTTCGACACTGGGTGCACTTGTAGGGCTTCTCTCCTGAGTGGATTCTCTGATGCTCCCTCAACGTGGCCGCGGCGGCAAAACACTTTCCACACTGGGTGCATCTGTGCGGCTTTTCACCAGCATGAGTCTTCTGGTGCTGTTTAAGGTTGGAAGCCGTGGTAAAGCCTTTCCCGCACTGAAGACATGTAAATGGCTTGTCGTGGGCATGCAGCTCTTGGTGTTTTTTGAGATGACGTCTGCGCACAAAGCTTTTTCGGCATTGGGTGCATTTGTAGGGTTTGTCATCTGAATGCATTTTCATGTGCTCCCGGAGAGTGATGGCGGCAGCGAAGCTTTTACCACACTCCGAACATCTGTGCGGCTTTTCGGGAGAGTGCATCATCTGGTGCGGTTTCAAGTTGAATGCATCAATGACTCCTTTACCAACCATCTCAAGACCAGTGGTGTAACTTTTCTCTTTCATGTGAATCCTCATGTGACTTCTTAGGCTGGCTTCAATAGCAAAGCTCTCACCACAGTGGACGCAAATGTAGGGGTGAGTGGCTTTGTGGATTTCAAAGTGTTCGTGCAGATCAGACATGCAGTCAAAAATCTCACCACACTCACTGCATTGCAGGCCATGGGCCTCGTGGATGATAATACCATTCTCGGACTCCACCGTAAGCTCCCCTCCATGGTCCGACTCCACCTTTACAATATGTTCTCCACCACCCATCTCTGTCTTTAACAGCACCTCACCGAGCAAATGCTCATTGCCTTTTATTTCTGCACTGCTGAAATACTGATGATGATCGTGGTGTATTTCAGATTTAATATAGTCATGGTCCGTCTCTGTTACCACATCCACGCAGGTCACTGCCCCCAAATCACCATGAATGGCCTCCAGGTCAAGTCTTTTGTCCTCTTGAGTCATAATCTCAGTCTCTGCACCATAATGCAAGTCACCAACTTGAGTATGGGCTATGACACACTCAGATCCCAACGTATCGAGACCTGGTGTGTCACAGTCAGTCTCTGACTCGGCCATCAGGACGCACTCCAGCCTGACGACTTCCGTCTTCCCGGTTAAGTAAAACTTAGCGTTGCTCTACGAGCACCGCTTTCTTGCAAAGAAACTTGAAGGGTTGCCTGCCGCAGGCTCACTCTGTTCTTGAGTCAGGAGCAGTCCTGCCTGCTGGAAGAAGAAAAATCTTTTAAAATCTGATAATGATCTGCATAATGAATGATAGAAAAACATTTCTGATGAAAACATTTAGACTAAATTTCAGCTTTATCTTACTACTTGAGAAACATTCAAAGAAAAAATAAGTTATGGAAAACATACAGAGACTAAAGTAATATTCTTGAAAGTAATTAGCCTAATCAAGAAACAAATGTATGCTAATGTAACAAAGATACAAACAGCTTCAGCTACATGGGGAATAACCAAGATTAAATGTCTAGCCGTAAACTTGAAAAAGAGATATCAAGAGACAACAGATTAAAAGACATGAATCCAAAACTCAACATCATTCTAATATATAGTGTTGCATAGATGAATAGAACTTTTAACTGAGCTAACGTTATCAGTTTGTAAAAAAAAAACAAAAAAAAAACACCTCTTTAAAAAAATGTAAACATTAGCCTAATCTAGAAACAACCATAAAGCTAGTTAGCAGAAATATCAGTAGCTAGAAATTGGCTAAAGTTAGCCTATGGGTAGTTTATATTAGGCTAACTTGACAGGCTAAGTATTCATGAATCAACAGTTCAAGACATTTAATTTTCTCAAATGAGCTGCACTGAATTAAAGCTAACTCCTTTAAACATGACTCACATACAAAACAAACTAAACCCCAAGTTCACAATTTTCACATAATGCTGGTTTGTAACTGTTGGCTGGGTTAGCTGGCTAAATAGCTGCTAGGTAGCTTCCTTGAGCATACATTATCAGCTAACTAGCACAATAGCGGTATCATAAAATGAAATAGGACCGAAAAGCTGACAGACTGCCTTAAATTATAGGAATAACTTGTATTTTTTAAGTCATACATACAGTTTTTAGTGCCGTACAGCCACGTAGAGACTACAGCTACAAGAAAATACAACGAGTTTAACGGTGGGCATCTTGTCCGCCGGAGGTTGGAACAGCTAACTAGCTGTAAAATGGCCGCCGCGACTAGCTTCCGCCCCTCACGCAGATACAATATGCAACGTGATGAAACGCAAATAAACCAGGTCATAAAAATAGGTTAGTTTGATTGCTCGTTGCGAAGCTCTGCTGTCATAGCTCTAAAAACGCAAGATTTTAATGACATAAGGAAAACTGCTCGAGTTAAGGGCTAATCTCAGATGTACGCTATTCGCGAAAGCCCGGGAAGGCGCCCCCCTTCTTACATAACGCGTTTTTGTTTTGTGGCGTCGAATTAAAAACAAATTAAGTATATGTTCACGTCTTTTGCGGCTATCTGATGTTCTTGAAATCATCCGAATTAATTGACACGAGCACTGCGTTGCTATAAGCGGTGCTTATCATGCTATAAACCTAGCCCATTTTTAGCTGTGGGAAACAAACATGGCCTGTCGTCCTGCTAAGCTGCCTCGCTAGCGGAACACTAGCTGCCTCCGCCGCCATTGCTACAGGCAGAAAACCTCCGAACTTCGTGACGTCCACAATTCATCGGTAAAGCTAACCGAGCGCCACTTATCGCAGTGTGCTCAAAAATTGCTCAAGCAGCATATGCTACAACGTTAACGTTAATTAAATCACAACATTGTATCAAATATAGCACGCTAGTTAGCCAGCTAAGTTAACTTGCAATGGTATGCAAAACCTTGACGCACAAACATTAAACGGTCATGTATAAACGTATTTTCTTTAAAACATGCCCGACCTCTTTGCCCGGTTAAGGCCTTTTTTGCGAGATGCGCTCCCAGTAGTCGCGGCGTAGTCAACGGCCTGAAGATCTTCGTTTTGTTGCGTCTGTACTGCCTGGTTGCGGTTTGCACTCTGTCACTCTTTCTCTCTCCCTCCCTCCGTCCGTACGTACGTAAGTTGCGGGATGGCGCCGCGGATCATCTGGCGCCAACTATGTGAGGAGGGTCTGGCTGCAGACTGTGGGCGACTGGAGCTCCACTCTCAAACAGGAAATACGTCACCTCCACTTCGCGGGGGCGGGGCGGAGTAAATTCGCGGGGTTTTAACATTCCATACATTCGCTATGGGAGACATCAGCGATTTTCTCCCCTTCTTTTCAGGTATTAATTCTAACGATTTTTATAAATATAATGTTTGTACAGTGTGCAGATGTGAGTATTGTATTGATTGCTTGTTAATTTAAATGTTTGACATTTTTTTAGTTAAGAGATGCACGAACGCAAATCTCCATTTTGTATGGCAAGCCGTTTTAGCTTAAATTGTACCCAGCCTTACTCGTCGGAATTGCATTTTTACTAGTAACAATTCAATTAGAGAGCTCTACAATTGAATTGTTACTAGTAACAATTATAATTAGAGAGCTCTCTAATTCAGTTTTTACTAGTAAAAAAACGAATTAAAGATATGCATAATTGCAGAGCTCTGTAACTGAATTAAAGAGCTCTGTAATTAGTAAAAACTGAATTAGAGAGCTCTCTAATTATAATTGTTGCTAGTAAGAATTGAATTAGAGAGCTCTCTAATTGGAATTGTTACTGTAAGCCCTTACAGGTTGATTGAACTTAAATTTATGGAAACTCGTTGCCCTAAAAAAGTTAATTTTCTATTGTTGAAAAAACAACATATTTTAAGTTTAATGTACTTAACATTTCAAATGCATTTAATTGAAAATTTTTAGTTCATTGAACTAAAAGTTTTTAATGCAGTGCAATTAAAACTTTAGGTACTTTAAACTTAAAAAGGCTTACAGTTATGCACAGACAATATATGTGAAACCTACAATAGGGATGAATGTTGTGAGTAGACAAAACCAAAAACTTTAATTTAAATATAGCTATTTACTGTAAATTATTTAATAAAGATACACCTGCATTACAAATAAGGACAAAGGATAACAATAATTTTTTGGAACTTACAATTTATTTGATTTCACATTCAAAACATGGCCTGAGGTATGTTGTCTAAATTGTCCATTACATCACCCATCCTCATCAAATGATGAGGAATCATCTTGGAGGGGAGAGATGGATGGACAGGGGTTGCAGAACCACATCTTCATTTTGGCACATGTTGGTACGAGTCTCCATCATCAAAAGCCTGGACAAGAGATTGGAGATTACTAAATACATTTTAGCAGTGTACAGTTTTTTTTCTAGATATAAATTTTATTAGACATATTTTTGTTTAGTTGAACGCAACCATATTTTTTTTTTTGAGAATTATGTACACAGGTGTATCCAGGAATTCAGTTAAATTTAAACATTAAGTTTGTTTTTCTTTTGTATACAAGTCTTTGCATATGACATGAATTACTGATTAAACTAAAACATTATGAGATTAACCTTAATTGTATTTTAGTGTTTCAAAGGTGTCATGACATTACATTTCTCCTGAATGATTTAAAATTAAAACTTCCTCCTCACTGACATTCATTTCATTCACATGAATATATAAGTCAAATATATACACTTGTGTGAAATGACACATTTCATTCACAGTCAAATATAACTGTTAACAATATAATTGTTTTTGGTGCTTTTTTTATTGTTCTTACTAACATAAATGCACAGTAAGGTTTACATATTTCCAGCTGAAAATATTATAATAAACCTATGACAGTAAAAATGCATTAATAATACTTACAAAGCATGCTTTGTAGAACTCAGTTGTGTCATCACCAAGAAGTACTGGAAGCCCTCATGGCAACACATCTCATGTCAACGAGGTCTAAGGTGTGGTGGTTGCAGAGAAAACATTGTATCATTTGTCAACATGAAAGGAAGGCAATTTCTATGAATCATACTTTTGACTGTTACTTAACAGTCTTAAAGGGTTAGTTTACCACAAAATTAAAATTCGGTCCTTAATTACTCTCTTTTTGTTCCACACCTGTAAGTTCATCTTCAGAACACAAATTAAGATATTTTACCTAACTTACTATACAGACATACACAGAAACACACAAACTCGCACACCACACACCCAACACCACACACACCCCTCCATGCACACCCCACATGCTCCACACACTCACATCACACACCCCGCATGCACACCCACACCACACACGGACACTGCAACACACCCCGCACGCACACCACACACCCCGCACGCACCCCTCACACACACAAGCACACCCAACACCTCACACCCCACCATGCACCCCACATGCTCCACACACTCACATCACACACCCCACATGCACTCCCCGCTCACGGACACCACAACACACACCGCAACACACCCCACACGCACACACACCACACCCCACACGCATGCACACCACACACTCTCATAATTCAGGTGTGTTGTCAATATATATATATATATTTAATCAATTCAATTAACTGGAAATTATTCTTCATTATTTTACTGTGGTTGATTTGCACGTTATTTTGCTTTGAATACAAAATTCTAAATAATTACTTTTTTCATATTTGTATTTTTTTTTTTTTTTTACAGTATGGTCCCTTGCAGTTATTGTGTTGTAAAAATTTAGGATTATTTGATTTTTTTTTTTTACATAAAAACAATTAAAACTGAATTGTGGAAATTATTCTTCATTATTTTACATTGGTTGTTTTATACATGTTATTTAGCTTTAAATAGAAAATTCTGAAATTATTTTTACTATAATATTATATTTAAAAGTCATAAACCGTAAAAGTTTAGTATACTCCTCTGATATTGTGTGTGAAGATTAGGGCGAGGTCACGTATATATGCGCTCGGTTAATATATATATATATATATATATATATATATACACACACACACATGTATATATATACATAAACATATGCGCTCGGTCGCAGTAGATTTTTTATTTTTATTTTATTGAACACAAATCCCAGGGGATATATCAAGTACAAAAATAGATAAAATAAAAACAAAAAAAAGATCACGAAACAAGCACATAAATTCAGGAGGTGATTTACAAAGAAACCATAATTTCTTTAAGCAACAAAGTAGTTTTAGCAGCTTTCTTAGAAAAGAAGAGTCATAAAATAATTTTAAATCAACACAAAAAGATTAAAGTTGGGCTTAGATTCAGTTACGGTCGCAGTAGAGGAGACGTATATATGCGCTCGGTCGCAGTGGAGATGACGTATATATATACGCTCCGGCGCAGTGGAGGTGACGTACTTCCGCCTTTGAGTGGAGCTCCACTCGCCCCGTATTCTGCAGCCAGACCCTATTGAACTATGTTGGAGCGCATGAGCAAAAAAACAAAGCAGTGAAGAAACAAGCGCTCGACCACCCCCTATAGTTATGGCGGATGACTCCTTCGCCTTTCAGGCACGACCTTTTTTTACAGTCTGGTCCCAACCGAATTTTAATAAATAGGTCAACACTTTACAATAAGGTTTAGTTTGTTGTTGCATTAACTATCATGGACTAACAACGAACACTTCTGCCATTTATGTTCAATAAACAGAATGTTCAAATGTGAATAAAAGCCTAAATTCAATGTGTTCGATCTGTCAGAAAATTTTGACTAAACCGCTCAGTTAATATGGATTTAATATTACATTTTTGAAGCGTCAACGCTTTAGTTGAATAATAGCTGTCAGTATTGACAGAAAGCTCTCCGTTTTCATTATAAATATATTAAATTGTGTTCTGAGGATGAAAAAAACAAAAGTATTGTGTGTTTGTAACGACATGGTGGTAATGACAGAATGTTCATTTTTGAGGGAACTAACTTAAAATGTCATTTTTGAAATGTCGGTTAGCTCATCTGACAGAAAAAAAAAAAAACACTATTCAGTGAGATAAAAACATGGGTAGTACGTCTTGTCATGTGGGAAACACCTATAAAGATGTCCTGCCACCAGGGCTAGCATATTGTGGGTCAGGAATAAACACTATTCTAACATTAAAAGGACGAGAGGACATAATATGGCCAAATTGTTCCCACTGTGATCAGAGACCACTAGGGTGCGCCCTTTCCCTTAAAAAAGTAATACAAAAAACAAGGACCATTGCTTGTTGACAATGTCTGATGGAGAAGGGTTGCACTGCACATTGTATGGCATTTTATTAAAAAGAAAAACACCACACCTTTAAATTAGCTTATTTGTTATCCTTTGTCAACATTTTAAAGAATGTAAAACTCTTGAGTGCAACGAATACGAGACAAACTGGCTAAATGATACAGATTCAGTGTCACTGACCTCATAAATAACAGTGGTTTGTAACCTACATTATGCCTGTACAGTCTTTTATGAACACATGCAGAAAAGGCTTTGGCCTTTGTTCTCTGCTATTGAGGCTGAATGAAACGCGACACAGTCAGCCATCATTCAATACCTGTCATTCAGAAACCCCATCTGTTCAGCTCCTGTCTGAACCTGTAAAGCCTCTCACCTCAGCCTCCAGGTTAAAAGTGCTGAATCAAACTGTATCTGGCTGGAAATTAATCTGAAATAGTCAGGTACACATCCCAATACTTTGTGTCTGTATCATGTATTAACAACACAAAACTATGGCTCTACTTGCATTTGTCATTATGAATGTTGGATAAGCTGCAGGTCGATCATGAATTTTTAATTACCATCAATGGCATTGTAAAGGTAAGCTTTGTTGTAGCAAGTCAACTGACAAGACCACAAGTGACATTTTGATAAATTCAAAGTATATTTAAAGTATCGCCATTAAAGTATCGCCATTTAACTGTACTGGAGGTCAAACTGTTCATTTGTAGAGTACAGATGAAAACGTTCAAGCTAATGTGAGGAACTTGGAGATTTATAGATGTAAATGTAAGCTTCAGAGCATTATTGTAAGATTAAAATGAAATGTATTTTTAACAAACATTGCTTGATTTAGAAATGACATTAAATGAAATAATTGGGGAATGATATTTTCATGGCTTCTGGTACACATACGCTTATTTCTATTGCTGACAGATTTATTCATTTTCAGAAGGCTATATCTGTTCCCCTAAATAAAATTTAATTAGGTTTGATTCTTTGACTTGTTTATTTCAAGCCAAACGTGTATCTAACAAGACGCCATTTTTCAAAACTTTATTTCCGTGAAATACCCATTTGTACATCAATAACAGAGGACTGACTTGAGCAGATAATTGACATGTTCAGGCTTTCTGACTAAACAACAAAAGACCAATGTACAAAACTATGTTAAAAAAACAAAACAGTCAAAATGTAACTGAAAATGTTAAAATTAAATATATAAAAAGCACAACCTACATAATTTCCTAGTTTTTGTGTGTGGGGAGGGGGGTATTTACATTTGTAGGACTATATACATTTTTTTACATGATATATAACTATACCCAGATACTGAGTGACATTTTAATCTGTTTAAACATTCATGACAGGTGTAAGCTTGAGCAATGAACTCTGAGGATGCATGCCATTGGAGTGGAGCTTTTCAAGGTTCTGCAGGAAGCCACGATGCTTCAATCCATTAAGAATTGCTGAGTTACTTGAGGTTACACTCATATGTGTCCTGCAAATAATCAAAATAAACAAGGAAAATATTTATTCTGGAATAAAAAAAAATGTGTTAAAACTTTCTTATATGTACCTACAAATGTAAGTAAATTGAAAGTGTTTAAGTACAGGCAACCATGAAAGGGATAGTTTACACAAAAAATAATATTCTGTCATAATTTACTCACCCTCATGTTGTTCCAAATCGGTATGAGCATCTTTCTTCTGATGAACACAAAAGAAGATATTTTAAAGAATGTTGGTAACCAGACAGTTGACGGTAGCCATTAACTTCCATGGTATTGTTTCCTACTATGGAAGTCAATGGCTACCGTCAATTGTTTGGTTACCCATATTTTTCAAAATATCTTCTTTCGAAAGAAAGCAATTAATACATGTTTGGAACAACTTGAGGATGAGTAAATTATGACAGAATATTTAGTTTTGGGTGAACTAACTATTCCTCTAATGACCTTAGACTAACCTTGGAGAGTCAATCCCACTATCTGCTGTGCAACTCTGACTCTCTGCAGGCCCTGTAGGGTCATTCGGGTTTGCACTGATGTTCCCAGTATCCTTAGATGTCTCTCTTGTGTTCTGATGGCAGTCCTTCAATTCTTGGTGACGGATCCAGTTGTTAGATTTGCCAACATCAGCTTCATCTGCGGATTTATGTATGGTCTCAGAATCAGACTCCACTTCGCTCGTCTGACAGTAGTCAAAAATGCTGGTTTCCAGGGCTTCAGTATGTTCATCTTCTGCTAAACTGGATTCGTGTAGTCTTTTTCTCAAACACTGGACCTCTTGTCTGGGGCTATCACCTTTCTGAAGTCTCTGGTGATCAGAGGACTGCCACCTGAATTCATGTGGCCTGTGTGTGGTTCTGGTGGGTTTGTGATGAGCATGCTCCTCAATGAAATGGCCATTCCAGCCACCATCTGCACGGACAGACTCATGGTAACGAGCTATACTAGTTTGTGATAGCTCACAGTCAATTATGCATTCCTCATTTAGGCAGACGGAGCTACAACCATCCTCATCCTCCACTGCCTTCTGATAGATGCGATGTTCATCATCTGTATACACCTCACTCTCAGTCTGGCTTGTGTTTCTCTCCAAGGTTTGACCATCTGGGAGCTGATGGTTAGTTATGTTGCCAACTTGCTGGTGTGAGGATAGCAGATCAGGACGGTGATGAGACTCTTCTTTACTGTTAAGTAGATGTAGGGAAAGTCTACGTTGAACTGTCGGTTTAGGCCACAAGAGGGGTACTTCTGTTGTCTCACAATGTGAAGGATTTTCTACAATGTTATATTGGTCAGGAACATTTCTCAAGTGTCCGTCCTGATGTTTAATTTCTTTTAATCTGTCGTTTCTAAACTCTCTGCTTCGGACTTTATTCTCTCTTAGCTTAATTTTGTCCTCTATCCTCAATGTGCTGCTCTCAGGGTAGGCCGAGCTGTAATCTCCACAAAGCTCTTGCATTGGTTGACCATCCAGAGTGGAGTCCACAGTCTGTGCTCTTTCATGGACCTGTTCACAAGGTGCATCCTTCAGTGTGTGAGATCTCTCTACGCTGTCAGCTATTGCTTTTGCTCGATGGGGATCCCAGGATTTTGACCTGTGACCTGGTCTTTCCCGCCGTCCGGTGTTTGGAATCTTGGCTTCTCTCCTCCTTTGTTCTTTATGGTTGATGTTTGTTTCCACATCTTTTCCTGGCAATCCTAAAAATGGGTTGTCTATCCGTTTCTTGTAGACGCATTTTGGATTCAGAATGGTACTCTCTACATTATTGTCAGGTTCATCTAAAGCTAATTCTGCTCTGAGGTGAGGCGTACTCTGATCATCTGCCTCTAAATCTTCAGCACATTGGAAAGTCTTATTCTTTGCCCTTTGTTTCTCTTTGGATGAAGGTCCTCTTCTCTTGCTACGAGTAGCTCTAGGAGCCGATTTCTTGCCCACGGCCTTCGAGGTATGGTGCCTCTGCTTAGCTAGAAGAGCTTCGGTGGAAATACCCTTGTCCACAGCTTTCTCTGTACCTATCTCAGCTTTCTCCTCAAGCTTCTTCATAAGAACCGTGTGCTTTACTAAATTGTCCACAGTAAGCTCTGGGTTGATCCGTTTGATGATGGCATGTTCAAGATCCCTGGGGAGGTTGTTTAAGTCATCCTCATCCCTGACAGGCCATTCCTCCGGAGGGAATTGCCCAGAGAATGTGACATACTCTTTCTTTAGTTTGTTGTCCTTCTTCCCTGTATTCCGTCGGAAGATGTTAAGCCCAAATTTGCGGCCAGCTTTCTCCTTGTCCTTGCGGCTTGTGTTGGTGGATTTGCTAATCTCACTGGCCTGGTAGTCTGCTGCAGTAGATGTGGACTGATGCTGAACGGAGGGTTTGTGTTCTTTGGACCACTTGAGGCTTTTCCCAGTGCACTCACTGATGCTGATGGATTGATGTTCTGGGACAGATGGAGGTACAATGGACGGAGGGGTGAAGCAGCTGCAGGACTTACAGTGGGCCATGACAGGCACCTCATTAGAGGTGTCCATGCAGCTCTTGTTGCTCACCAGGTACGTGATGGGAGGTGGTGACGGCAAGTCACCGTCGCCAGCACTCCACCAATTCCTCTCTTTCACCATGTTGTTTGTGATGAAGTATGTTTGAGGGGTGACAACAAAGTAGCCCTCACCAGTGTGATAGATCTTTCTCTCCTTAATAAGCGCTCCCAAAGCATTGTACAGGATGTCTTGAGTGGGAATGGTCATTCCTGAAACAAATATTTGTTGGTGTAAATATAAACATTTCATAATGAAAATAAATAAAAATATGTAATACATATTTGTAATACATACAATACAACAAGGCAGTGTACAGGTAAGTGAATATTGTGTTACCTGGGTGTGCTTTCATCATGTGATTGATCAATGCTTCCTGGTTTACAATCACATGGGTGGAATTCATGTCTGATATGACGGAGCACAATATTTCAGACAGTGGAATAAACTGAGACTGAGAGATTGGTGACATCTGCACAGGGGAGAGATCACCTATAGAAAAAAATATATAAAACATGGTTAGTTTGAGTCACTATCATTTAAAAATATATTTAGTTTTGTTTTTGATATTATAAAATATGCTTTAATGGATATAAAATAAAGAGACTGTGATAGAAATTGTTAATTTAAGGCACAAGTCAGTCTTAAAGTCCGCTTATGAAGAAAAAAAAATTGTCCCTTAAAGCCATGCAAGTGATGGAAAACAACAAACCCTAAAATCCAAGGAGGAGTAAAGTTCAATCAGGAGCGAGACTGAATGATTTTCATTTAACATCTTAAAGGGGATGTCTAATCCTATTTCATGCATTCTGACTTATTTACACTGTTAAAGAGTTGGATTCTCATGCTAAACATGGCCAAAGTTTTAAAAAATGAGTTGGACGTAATAAAGGGTATTTCTGTGCCAAACGCACTCCTTCCTTTTTTTTTTTTAAGTTATCAATTTAGTTAATTTATATAGCCGCTCTGAAGTAAACCATCCTGAAGTAAAGTCATCCTCAGTATATTCTTGTATAATATCTTGTATAATAGTGTCCATGCATGCAGATATTATTGTTGAATATGGAGATAATGGAAATAATGAAGTAATAATGCGTTTTCCACATCCATTGCATTTCGAAACATGTCTGTTTGAACTACAAAAGCAAGAGGTTTCTTCAGTTATCCGTGATCACAGAGAAAGCCAAAGTCTTGATTATTAACTATAGCTAGATTAATTGTTGAACACCTGCTAGCACTGACTTTCCATTACGTTGTTCATTAATTGACCCAGAATAATAAGGCCAGGTAAGATTCACTCTAAAACTCACCAAACCTGGAAACATTATTGATTATTCAGATACAAACAACAGCATATTTTGGAATAATATACTGTATATTGTTGTAAGAATGTAAAGGTGAGAATACACTCAAAATATTTTATATTCAAAATATAAAATATACTTTTTACAATATTACTAGGTTTTATATAAGCAAAAGTAAACAAAAGTAATCCTGAGAGCAACTCCTATTCCTTTTTGGTTTTAGCTTCATTCATCTGCTAGTTCCCATTGAATGTTTGACTCTCTGTCTGCTTAGCAACTAATCCATTCTTCTTTGTTGTAAGAACACTCGGAGAGTCAGCAGAGTAAGCTGAAACATGCCTTTGCTCATCGCTTTCCACTTTTGACACTGCTTTCCATGGGAAAAACATCCCGTCTAAGGTCTTAAACAGGAAACATCTCATTCTAAGGTCTCTGGCCACATGTAGTCTGAGAGGTGTTATGAGAGGAAAACCTGACATGCCCTTGATATATCCATCCTTGTCTTCCTTTATTTTCAGGAAGGTGGTGTAAATGTGGGACCAGCACATCCTTAGATTGTCCTTGGAATTTAAATAATTGTTCATGCTTATATATATTGTTTATAACTTCAGAAACCGTCTTTTTAACAATAATATTGTTTCATGTGAAAGTGTGCTTCAAATAGTCTTTTCAGAGAGAAAGTGGGAAATGTTTTGCACAACAATTGAGAGTTCCAGCTCCAATTGAGCTGACATGAATGGACACATGTACCATTAATTCCTCTCTCCAGGGAAATATGCACGCCTCATTGTCTCATGAAGCTGCTCTGACAACTTTTTTTTGTCACAGGAATACCTCACCAGATACCATAGCAGCCGTTACACTGCAAATAGAGGCAAGGAAGAAGTAGAAAGGGAGTGGGACAAGTCTCTTAAATAACAAATAACAAATGAATATATAAAAAAAAAAACAGTTGACTTTTAAGCATGAATCAATTTGAGGAAACAAGATTTGAAAATCATATGTGAAAGTCTTGTGCATGTCCTGACTTCTCAAATACCCATTTTGTCTTTATCACATTACCCTACAGCACTTGCCACTCATCACAATTAATAGCAAGCAGCTTTCAATAGTGAAAAGACAAACAAGGCCACTTAACCACTTTATCACTTGACTACACAATAATAAACATTAATTAATAGTACATAAATACCATCAGAAATCAAAAAAGTTTATATTATATTTTTATTTTACAGTCATGTGATTTTAAATATCTATGTAAGAATATTATTATTTATTTAATATAGTGGGTAAATATAATATATAATATCCCCACAAATGGTTTTGATTATCATCTTCAAATGTTAGTGAAATCTATCAATTTTTCAGGATTGAGTTCATAAAGGATCTTTTAGTTGCTATTTTAAGAGAACCGCAGAAGTTTCAAGTTTTGTTTATGTTGTATACAGACAGGTGTCAGTGACAATTTGTACGTAGAAATGCTTAGAGTGAGGCTCCGGTATTGTACAGTATTGCAACATAATACAATGAATGAACAAACCAATTAAGCAAGTATTTACAGTAAAGTATATAAATATATTTAAAAAAATGTATGTATGTTTGTTTTGTATTTTAATTAATAGTATGTGTGGTATATGTATAGTATGCGTGGTATAACTGATTTTTAGATATACAAAATAAAAGGAATAAATGTGTGGCTTTTCAACCAAGGCCACACATTCAAGGTGGCGGTAGGTTAACCAAAACAGCTTAATTATTGTACGAGTTTCTGTAAAAAAAAAAAACCAGTCCAGCTGTGGGCATCAAACTTTACAGAGGTAATTAACCTTTAAGTGCTCTGTTGATTCAAGTGCACAAATATCCACCACATATAAGGTGCTCTTCAGTGACGAATGAGCTTGTACTAATAAATACAAGATTTATATGTGGTAGGGTTCATTCCTTATCATAGCTGTAACCATTACACACTCTGGACCACCCCGAGTGGCTGGAACAACAAAAACACACAGTGGACAGTGATGCTGTGAAAGGTGGGAAAGAGAAAGTGAATTAAAGGTAACTTGATAATGCCAGACATGTTGTTTAACCCCCTATAGAAAACCTGGTAAGGAATGCTGTTCTTCATGGGTGGCTGAGATTACAGGCTTTTCTAGGTGTCGCACATTGGCATGTCGCGATTATTTATTATCGATCATTGTTGTTCGATGCAATTCTTTGAGAAAACTGCAATAATTGTGCAGTTTAAATTACAATCTTATTTTCTCATCCAAATTAGGGAAATGCAAGTGCGAAATGCCATCAATAATTTCCCTTGACTTCTTCTTCTGGAACTAAAACATTAATCCCAGTATTTCTTCATGACAGTCACTGGCCCTAATGCTGTGACACACTCAATTAACACAAAAAAGTAAGGGAGCAGAATCTTCTGTTGTTTCTGGCTAGTTTCAATCCTTCAGTTCACTATTCACAGAATTTGTATTCTCATGCACGCACACATTCATTTCAGTCTTTGTTTTCTCAGCTTTGCATGTTGTTGATGGACAAATTAAAATGTTTTTGTGCAGTCATTAGTGGCTAAATAGGGTTCCTGGTCACACCTTCTGCTAGGAAGGCTTTCCAATGTTTTTCCTGCCATGGCACAAGTAAAAAGCCCAATAAATCCAAAGAGGCCCTAAACATTTATCCCAAGTTTAACCACTAACAAACATTCTATGAGAGGCGTGTAGTTTTTAAATGAAACACCAGTGTTAAATGTTAACCATGTCAAAATTACAAGTGAAAAATGAAGCCTTTCTACTGATCCTCCCACAGAGAGGATCTGGTTCGTTAGACTGATTAAAAGGGCCATTTTACAATGTTGACATGCTTCATGATACTCCGTGGACTTGTGTATTGATTAACAGAAGGAACTGTTTCACGCTGATAACATGCTGGTGAAATATCTCCTTGTTTTCTGTCATTTTGAACCAATAGTACGCGGCTTGTTACTTTATCATGCCGTTACAGTGATTGACAGACAAACTCGAAATACAGAGAATACAAGTGACTAAACCGATTTTGACTTTGTAAAGAGTCACAAAAGCCCGAAAAACCTGCTTTCCTGTATCAAGAAAGTAATATTATTTTGTAGCATATTGTATCAGGTCTCACGAAAGGAGGTCATATCAATTGGTAACATATCTCAGGTTTCAAGGCAAAACTATAGGGACTCTTTTGAAGCTCATGCAAATAGGCCATGTTACCTGCCACAGGAAAAGTATGTTCTTAGGCCTTAAAGCAGGAGTCACAAATACCATAGGCCATATCATGAAAAGTGATGTGTTTGGAATAACAATGTCTACACTTCCATTCAAAAGTTTGGGGTCAGTGCAGGTTTTATTTATTTATTTTATTATTATTTTTTTTTTTAAGAAATCAAATACTTTTATTCAGCAAGGATTCGTTAAATTGATAGTTTGACAGTAGTGACAGTAAAGATAATGCTTTATTTCATATAGGCTTAAATTATGTTTTTAAATTCAAATACATTTTATTCTTCGGAGAATCCTGCGGAAAAAAAAAAACATTACACGGCACAAGTTTTCAACATAATAATAAGAAATCTTCTTGATCAGCAAATCAACATATTAGAATGATTTCCGTTGGATCATGTGACTGAAGACTGTAGTGCTGAAAATTCAGTTTTGCTTCACAGGAATACATTACATTTTAAAACATATTCATATTTCACAATAATAATAATATTTCACAATATTACCGTTTTAGTGTATTCTTGATCAAATAAATGCTTAAGCAAGCATAAAAGATTTTTTTTCAAAACCATAAACATTTTTTACGGATCTCATCTTTTTGAATGGTAGTGTAGCTATATTATAGTATATTATATAAAGCTAAAACAACTGCCAAAAATCATCCTGATGGTTGGTCCGTCTATTAAATACCCAACCCTTTTCCTCATCCCTCAAGGAATGTCCAGGATACAGATTCATGGTTTGCTTGAAGAGATGGTAATGTGATTCGTACTAGTTTTACTACTATAGAAGTTAAAGGAGCCACAGTTTACAACATTCTTACACAACTAATCAAGTTCCATGCTGGTAATTTCAACCAGATGAGAATCATTTCCTCTGACCAAGGCTGAGCTACATCAGATTTTAGGTGTGTTAACCATTTGAAGGCCCTTCACATAGTGAAGCCTAATCTAAATGGCAGACAACTTTCATGCCAAAAGCTTTGTTACAATATAGATTTCAGCAAAGTAGGAGCATTGAAATGGGTTAGTCAGGTCAGGTCTACTCAACAGTACACCATTTACATCATTTTTGGAAGGAGGGGAGTGGAAATATGAGGGAAGTAAGTACTGTCCCCTAATTGCAAACACATTAGCTGCCTGCAATCCTTAACAGTAGAAGAGCAGGATAATCTTTTCATTTGTTTGTAATGGCCTAGATCTCCACCTGGCTGTGAACTACTTAAATATGTCATCCAGCTTAGATTTCATCAAGGATTGACTTAATGGAAAAAGGAAGCTAGAGGTCAGATTGTGAAATATAGGGAGATGCCTTTAAATCAGGACGGATAAGGGAAATCTACTTCAGCTATTCAAGGAGACATGATGAAATATAGTATATAAAATATAATATTATATTTGATATACTATATATATATATATAATATATATATATATATAAAGAGTTCAGATGCAAAAGCCTCTAAATGCCATTTGAAATTTTCTTCTTTAATGATGATTTTTATCAAACTTGTATATTTAAGTTCAGTAATTTCACTTAAATAACAATTAATAGGTAATTATCATTGCCATTTAAGTGAAATCACTGAACTTAAATATACAAGCTTGATAAAAATTATCATTCTAGAAGAAAATTTCAAATGGCACTTAGAGGCTTTTGCATCTGAACTCTTCATATATATATATATATAATAAAATATAATAAAATATGAAATATAATATGGATCGCTCATGCACACAGGAAAAAAAACCCACAGACAAGGCCATATATACATGCCAACACACACTCACATGTGCTCAAAGAAAACAGAGAGTTCCCAATCTGAAAATGAAAAGTCTCTTGTGTTTGGACAGCATTTATATGGACAGCATGAATATTCAGATGTGGATAAAGTCACAGGAAGAGAAGAATTTTTCGAATGTTAAATTAGTGTCAGCAGACAGAGGGACAGAGAAGAGCTCTGTGAAGGAAAAGAGTCTTCTGTCAGGGTTGTTTTGTTTTGCTAGGACACATGATTTCAAGGGGTGAAAAAAGGAGAAGTAGCCTATGGAAGAAATACACATGGCTGCTCGTGGTGGCAGGGTGTTTGGTTATCTTGGAAAACATTCCATTGGTTGCTTTCTTTTAGAAACCAGATCCAGCTCCAACTTTATCTCCCAAAACTTGGCATGTATATGGATCTCTTTTATTCTGACCACATTGATTAGTTCATTTACTTAAAGAAACAAGAGGGAAAAAAAGGCTTTTACATAAATACACATACTTGACATGTTTATACTGGAATGAATCTCTGTCTGTGATGAAACTTAATTAAATATAGTCCAAAACGACAAGAGTTTTCAATAGATCTATAAATCACGGGTTTAAAAAAGTAAATAAATATGTTTATTCTGGAATCTCTGCTTCTGATGATACAACATGTAATTTAATTTCAAAGATCTTAAAATCATAACAGTTTTCAATGTATTTACTTAAAAAACATTGAAATAAATCAATAGCAACCCACATGTTTATTCTCTTCTCTTGTGATGATACTGCATGCAATTTTAATTTAATCTCAAAGGTATTTTCAAAATTATAATAGCTTACTGTATAACAAGTAACAACCCATTCTATTATAATTATTCGATTAACTCAAAAACATTTAAATAAATATTTTCACACATCCTGGAGTCTTTTCTTGTGGTGACACTGAATGCCACTTTTAATTTCATTCCTTTAATTTAAGAGTCTTACAATAGTTTCTTTCTGGCTTTTATAGGTTTTTCCTCAAGTGAAAGAAAGATATGCTTTCATGGGAATAAGAAAGCTTTTGCTGTTTTACAAACACATGTTGGCTGAACTGTGCCTCCTCTGTTTACGGTGCACACCTGGAAGTGTTGTGGTCAGCAATGACATCTTTGAGGAAAGCACTAGGGAGCGATGACCTCTGGTGTCTTGTTAACCAAGAGGGCAACTTTCAATGCCTGAGAACTGCAGGGTGTTGACCTCTGGATAAAAGAGTCCAGCACGATGCCATGTCACGGCTAATGAGCTAACATCTGAGAGATGTGGTCTGCATTGCATAAACCTCCAACAAATCAGTTTGCTTTGGTAGAGGCACTCCAAAAAACATGTCTAGAACACGTATCACAATTAGGTTTGAAGATATAAATGTGTACCATCAAACAAAGTTAAGTTATTGAACATATCAGTGATTAATTGTGCTCAACCCTACTGAACACCTCATTAGAACCAACACAGTCTCATGAAGATGCGTATCTATACCACGAGTGTCATTTCTCGTGGCATTTATACGCCAAAAGTGTTTTTTTCGTGTATATGGTACGCACTAAAAAACCCTGGGTTAGGTTTAGGGGGGAGGGGGGTGGGGAGTTCGTGCGTATTATACGCAAAAAAGTGCGTATCGTATGTACGCGAAAATCGCGTGCCAAATACACGCAAAAACTGTTTTTGGCGTATAAATGCCACGAGAAATGACATTCGTGCCATAGACACGAACTTTCATGGGATCGGGCTGTTAGAACTTAGCATAGATGTTATATCCCGCTGAGTAATGACGACATGATCCAAAGCTCCTCAATAATGCAGAGACTTCAGCCATTGTAAGCACCTCAGATTTCAACAGACAGGCGGAAAAGAAGGGCGAGGCATTCCTGAATTTCTTGTTTCTCCAAATGCTTGTCATCATCCTATATCTCAAGTTCGATGCACAAATGCCTCCAATTTTATATCGCTTTAATTGTAAATGATGCATAGAGAATTCTCAGGAGTCAAGGCCACAGGCCGAAGACAGAACACATCCAGTGAAGTCCAGTTTCTGCATGCATTACTAACTATTCAGCTTTTCATTTTTAGAAACCTGCCAATTAACTTGCTTTATGCTTCTTCGACACCTAAAGGAGAATCGATTCACCAAAAAAGACAGTTGTGTGTCAAAATTTTCTTTTCTCACCCATTTGCCGTTTCCAAATTGTATTATCTGCATCCTTATGCCAACTTGTCGCCGTCATATAACATCAGTTCATAGTAACGAGGGGCTGATAAATAAAATAAAAACTATCATGAAAGTAGTCCATATGACTTGTTCACTATATTCCAAGCCATTTAAAGTCATAGCTTTGTGTAACAAAACAAATTAACCATTTTGGGTCTAAACCATGTTAGCGTGCAGAATTCAAAAAGCGTGTTACATTATCGTTTTGACTAAAACTATGACAACATGGCATTTTTGGATCTGGGCTCCACTTAAATAATAAGAGCATGACGTGGGCCTAGGTTTGGAATGACATGAAGTTGAGTAAATGACATGACTTTCGATTCTTCTTAACTAACAAGTCACGAAAATCAATTGGGATTCAGGGAACATACAAAAGACAGCAGGCTCAAAATGTGAGCTGAAAAGGTCAAAGAGTATTACGAGCAAGATGCCAAAAAAAGCAATGCAGGCCCCAGTGAACAATCCGTCTTTTCACTTAATGTATACTGATAATCAAGAGGACAGAGAGCAAGGCAGGCTCATTCATCATCCCATCTGCTGAAGGGTAATCACAGCCACTAACCCTTTCCTGCTGACCAAACACAGGCCTAGAAAAATACTCAAAGAATTCAAAGTACTGAATGTGTGTGATATTTAAGGCCCGATTTACTTAATGTGAAATTGAAGAACGAACTGGTGTGATGTCGTTTCAAACAAAATTAGGCCAAAACAAAGTTCATTTGGAGTTTGTTTCTGAGACCAAAACAGCTCGCCAAAGTGGACTTTCTTGGATAGTTCGCCCCGAGTCCGACTGGCATAAACACCTTTGAACTACCATAGGTCCATGGTGATTACTATTATTAGAACTAATAATATTAATAGGTAGGTGTAGGGTTGGGTATCGTTTGAATTTGAACAATTCTGATTCCGATTCCTTGTTTCGATTCCAGTTCCTAAAGATTCTCGATTCCGATTCTTTTAAGAGGCAGGGTCAAAAAAGTTTAGCTAACCTTGCTAACCAACGGTCTTTCTGAAGTAAATACTCCTTTCTGAAAGAAATACTCCTTCTGTCACAAATACCCATTTTGTCACAAATTTTGCATTTTGCCGAGATTTCGTTATTTTTAGAAAAGTGAAGCCACACTTTGGACCGCCGACGTAAGCTACTCATGTTCGACTCGCGCGGTTATGCCAACACTTCCGGTAGATGCTTCTTCGTTGGGGTTGTTCAGCGGTTTCTTCTTCCGGTCGGTGGACTGTGAATATCGAAACTAGGAATCGAAATTTTAACTTTTGAACGATTCCGGGAAAAACAAAAAATTAGTCCCGGTTCCAATCGATACTCGATTCTCGATACCCAACCCTAGGTAGGTGTCCTCTGAGGCTATTTTTTTTTTGTTTTTTCATGTTTAATGCCGTAAAGCTATTCATTAATGTGACGTGATTTGACAGGCCGAATTGCAGAGCTAAATCGAACATATCCACATCACTATAATCAGACACTTTCTTTACTGCGTTTTTCTCACCGCTGTCTTTGTTGTGCTTATTTTGTTATTGAGTGAAAAGTGTGCAACACATATTACCATATTCATCTAAACACTGTTCCCAGCATAGTTCTAACTTCACTGTGAGAGTAGCCTATATCTGAGCCTTTAAAGTGATGTTTTGTTTGAAAAAGCTCTTGGAGATGTAATTTGCCAAACAATTTTAATTTAATTTTAATCTTATCTACAAAATGACATTTCATTGTCAATACAATGTCCTGGCACTGTCTCCAGACAACAATAAAAAGACTCCATGGTACCGTCCTCAGAATGAAACAAGGGACATCGGCTCCAGTGGTCAAGCTATAAATCCGGCTGGTGGACAACCACTGGAAAGGACATAACTCAGCACTATGGGCTCTGGTGAATGGCCAATGAATTACAAAGACACTGTTGCTGGGCTTATTTCACCACAATGGACAACCTGACCTGAGGTCTCAACAATTTGTATGCACATGAGAGTGTGCTTCCAATTTCCTAGAGAAAATTAAACTAGTGAAAATAGCTGTGGGTTTTAGCTCCCTCTACTCCCAGTCACTTTACTGTGTGGTCCTAGCTCAAAAATGCCCTGGTTACACACTATACTACACAGTTTGTTAACATGCACCTTCATTGCTTATGACAGCAGGAGCAAATGGAGGTTCTAACAATCTGCTTCATGTTTGTAATGGGCAAACCAGATGCCTCCCAGCAGCAGCGACACCTGAGGCAACAGAAATCCACACTGTCACAAAAGTCTGCCACCTCAACATGTGACCAACGAAAACAATTTCATCCATTATCAAATCACAATAATAACCAACACAACACTGGGCATGAATTTTGTACCCACACCAAATCACGATGACCCTTTTTTTAGGAAGTTAACTAAAACAGAGCAGTGAAAATTGAGTCAGGGAAGACTCACAGCTCCCCAGAAATCATATTTCCTGTCATCTGGAAATAATGCACTTATGTTGCACGCACACAGTTATGCCTTAAGCATGTTGAGGTCTCATGGGAGATTGTTGGTCAGGTTAGGTTAAGAGGCTACCTTTCTACAGCAAACGGAAATTATGTGGTTTTCTGTTATAGCTGGGGAAAAACAATCTGGGGACCTTTAGAGAGGCGTTGAAGGAAGAGGCATTCATGAGGACAGTGGTATGTTGGTCTCCTATAGAGCATGAGGATCCCTATAGATCGGCTGGGAGATGTCCATAATCACAAAAGGTTATATTTTGATTTTCTAATGAAATCTGTCAATGTCAGTAAGGATCTTTGAAATGATAAAAATGAGAAATCAGTTAAAAATATAGCTTAAAACACACATGCCAAGTTCCTAGAAATTCATTATGTAAATGGTTTGGCAAACTTTTATAGCATTTTCTACAACGCCATTGGGCTCTAAAAAATTCAAAAAGTATAACCATCTTAGTATACTTTATGTGCATTTTAATGCATTTGACTGAACACAACTTCACTAATAAGTTTTCAAAAATGTGGTTCAAGATTAAACATGTTTTGATTCATGCATAAGTGTTAGGGTTACTCCATTTGACACAAAATGTTCTTAGAAAATAATGTAATGATCTTCACATGAGGGGTCCAACGTTTAATATTAAAAAAAACTAAATTATTATATTTTAAAAAATATATAAATTATTATATTTTTAAAACATAGCTTCACTATTTCTTATTTAATAAATAAAAGTTTCATATTATTTTTTTTATTTATTTGCAAATTTCAGCCCTTTAAGAAAACGTTTTTCCCCCAGAAATTTACACCACCAAAATTTCTAAAGGATATTTAATTAAAAAAATCAAAACATGTTCATCACAGAAGATGTGTATTAATAATGATGCGTATTAGATTTGGACACAAGAATGAGTCATTGACCATAGGCTATAACTTTCAGGACAGCATTATTGGCAAAACAAAAAAAAAGGGTTAAGAATGCATGTCTGCTTAGCCAACATGGCCAAAGGTGTTCTTTTCAAATTTCACCATGTCACTCACAGAAACAAATGTTAAACCTAAGCCTTACTCAGATTTTGCTCTCGTGGGACTCATTAACTTCTGTAGTGCCATCATCGGACTGTTATTGGCACTAACGTTACAAATGCACAATGAAACAATAATGTAACGTTAGACAAAGCTTTACGGATCATTCATGAATGAGTGACCCAGCGATTCCACATCATATAACACCCCTACCAATATCCAAATGTTGATCACCTACCTACAGCTTGGATAGTGTATCCTTTGGGCGACCTCAGCGCCCTGCGCATCCACGCTTCCCTCAACACCTCCAAGTTATTGGCATTGCCTTGGACGAGCAGCACGTAGTTCTCCAGCCATCCCTGAAAGGAAACTTCCGCCACCGCTTTCACGAGTCTTTTATTCCAGAAGCTTCGCGAATTTTGCGACTTAAAATCCGCAAACACGTCCTGTCCGTTAGTGCTGCACGCGCTGTCCTCGTCCCGGCTGAGAACAACAGCGAGCGACGCGGCTGACAGTTGGACCAAGCGGTGCTGTACAGACATTTCTGCCTTCACACGAATCTCAATCTACATGTAGTTCTGAGAAAGAAACATCTTCATTCGGTTTAATCCAACAACTGTAAACCCACAGTTTGAATGTGTCAGGACTCAGGACGCCTCCTCTGCGTATGTCTCGCGACTCCGCATGTGTGTACTTCGGTGTCCACCACGGCTCCCACGGCAACCGACTCAGGGGAGGCGCGCGACGGCGCACCAATGAAAACGCACATTTAATGATACGGGCGTGGTCGCGCCTGGACTTCCACTGAAAAAAATCTCCAGGTTGTAAACAAACAGTGCCAGGGAAATGGGTGGTTAGTTGGGTTTTTTGTTTAGAGATTAAACGTTTTGTAATTAAACCTCAACAGCAAGTAAGTGTGATGATCAAAACAGAATTACTTTTTCTATATTCTTTGAGCACTAAGACAATTTTGCTTCAGTTCTGCAGCAAACAAACAAAATAAGTCAGGACATCGACATATTCTAGCAAATATTTCAAGTCTATTACTATAAGCACAAACCTTACATTTTTTTGGTCACACAAAAGTTTTGAATCCTTTTACACAGTTATTGGTGAAAACAAAAACATTATTTCCACTGAAACAGGAAGACAGGGCGGGACATATCGAGCAGCCCCTCCCCTTTTTAAAATAGCCAATAGCGTTCACAGCTGAAGTGATGATAACGTCACTTTGTAGGACAACTCGAAAGCTAGCGGCCGCATGGGTTCCCTCGATCGAAAAGCTTGGAAAATCGCAAAAAAATAAGATCTGTGTTTAACAAAGAGTTGTGACCCTTACACGTTTTGTCTATCAAGATAATCTTTACAAGTTAATCCAAAATGTATACATTTTGAAGCCTATAGGCCTATACATTTTTAAAAAAACACAAGCAGACACAATAAAGTTTAAAAAACCACAAGCAGGTTATAACTGTGTGTTCTATGTCATAGATCAAAACGTGAAAATATTTAGAGGCTTTGTTCACCACAGACCTTATTTCAGGCGATTTAGCAAAAACCCATTCAAAAACCCCATAGACTTTAGAGCGAGGGAACCGGGAGTGCTAAAATGCTAACTCACTTCTGTGTTTTGGCCTACAGAGGTGATGTCAGCACACTTCGGCACCCAATCTCGTCCATAACACTTTAAAATAGGCTACAGCATTCTATGCAGAAGTCAAATATGTCCAATATGTTTTGAGGTCTTCGCGACCTGCGCATGATCCACTCTGTGCTATCGCCTCAATGGAAAGCATATTTACACGTTCTGAATCGTTCCATATCCCATTTAGTGGACTATGTTCCATTCACCATGTAGAAAATAGTCATTTTTAGCATTTATTTTAGCAGAAGCTTCAGCATCAATTTATAGTGTAGGGGGCAGGACCTTCAGATTCTAGACCATTTTATTGGACAGAAAATCTGATGAGAAGCTGAAGTCCAGGGTGATGTCATCAAAATCATTGATCCATATTGAGAGAATGCAAGTTTTGATTGCTTATATCTAGGGCTGTGCAAAAATTAATTGCGATTAATCGCATCCAAAATAAAAGTCTGTGTTTACATAATATATTTGTTTGTGCTGTATATAATTATTTTGTATATAAATACACACACATGTATGTATATATTTAAGAAAATGTGTTATTCATATATAAAATACTTATATAATATAGATTATGTATTTATATATATATATAAATATATACAGAATTTAAGCGCAAATAATTCTTAAATATATACATGCATGCATAGGTATTTATATATACAAAATAATTATATACAGCACATACAAATATATTATGTAAGCACAGACTTTTATTTTTGATGCGATTAATCGCAATTAACTTTTGCACAGCCCTACTTATATCTTTTAAATGCGAATGTTTGGTTTGAAACCTCTGCCAGAGAAAACACACTTTTGTGTAACTGGAATAATTGTATGAGATATAGCTCTTAAAACAACTTTCTCCAGTCTCCCCTAATGTGGTGAGAGTAAAAATCATCAATACTGTGACTAAAATAAACGAAAAAGTTTATTCTGTTGGCAGACTGTTATTTTGAAACCTATATACACATAAAAAAAAAATCAAATTAAAAAAAAATAATGTGGCATCCGAAATCCAGCTTTGGCTCATGCAAGGTACGGTTGACAAGAGTAGCCTAAGTTAGATGACTGAAATCAAACCTAAAGGTCTGGCATATGACAGACAGATCAAAAGATGTCTGAAATGTATGTATAACCATAGGGCGAAGGTCTGGCAGTGGAACAGGATATTGTGTTTCCTCAGTGTATGTAAAGAATACATTCCCTCTTCCCACCATAAATCATGTTAAAGGTAGACGTGCATGACAGCACACTCTTTGGAAGATTGCCATACAACGCATTTAAGACCCCTTCCAGTCCCCATGTTCAATGAATAAGACCTTGTGTCTTTATACATCTGTGTTTTAAAATGAGTCAAAGCATCTGTTCTGACCACAACCACATCAGGACTGGTCATGTTCTTTGCATATATCCAGTTTCTCCAAGGTCAATTTGATTCAAAGCTTAAATTGATTCATCAGGATTTAACCAACATGCTCTTTTTGGAGATAACGTGATATATTTAGGCCTAATCATGCATTAGCGCTTTTTTTTTTTTTGTGGATATTTAATACACTCCAGTTACCCAAGAATATCCCGTTTTCAAATCCTTTATTTTTATCTTAATCTAGAGCAAAGTTAGGACATTTACAAATTGCAAAAATAAAGTTCCCAGAGCCATATTTTGTTCACTTGCCTTTGACAGTGACTTTTTTCCTTTGCAGACTGAAACACGACTCCTTCATTACTCTTTCATTATGAGTGCGCACATGTACCCTCCTGCAATAAACTGGATCAAAGACGCGTTTCACTGCTTCCTGTTAAAACTTTATGGTGTGAGCTGATGTAAAGGCAGTTAAGAATGCCATTAGACATTAGAGAAAAATCAATGTGGTTCTGAGTGCTGCATCAAAATTAGGTTTTGACTGAACATCTAATTTTGTTTTATGGAAAGGTAGACAGCAGTCTACAGGATTTAAGCCATTTCAACGTATATGACTGTAGGTTCATTATTTTATAAATAAAATATGACAGTGGCAGTCAGTTTTAACGCATTCCCATTCTTTGGCGTCATATAGGTGACGCCATATGAGATTTCGTCGAATTAATACTACACACATGGCACCCTTTAGCGTCAATATAACACGTACTGTTATGGTCTGGGGTAGGGTATGTGTCTCATATTGACACTAAAGGATGCCAGTCACCTATATGACGCCTGTGTTCGCGTGTTATATTGATGCTAAAGGGTGCCATGTGGTTAGTATTTCGACGAAATGTCATATGGCGTCACATGACGCCAAAGTATGAGAACGGGCTGGTCAGTTTATGTAACAGGCAAAACGTTTAAAAATGGTGGTATATCTGGTGAAAAAATAAATCAATACGTTAAGTCTATTGTGATTTTATCACAACATTTAGGGCAAGATAAATACAGCTCAACAGCACAGACAGCAGTCCAGAGCTACTCAAAATTCTTCACAACTGTGCGGGGCTGTTATTCAAACATGTGTCTGAACATGGTGATGTTCACAGTAGAGTGAGAGTTTAAACCCAAGCGCTAGACTAGAGTAATTGTAGGGTGTACAGCGAGACGGGAACACACACACACACGCTCCACTGCAGGTGCACTTGATGGTGTCTGTTATTATGGCTTCACAGTGTATTGGATGTTTGAAGTGATACAAAAGATGTTTTGTGCCATAAGTTAGACTTGTCATCTGTGCCATGTCATCTGCCACCTCAGGTCATTGTTGACCGGCATTTGCTTTAAGTTTTTTAAATCACTGCCACAAGGAACAATCAATCTTCCAAATGCCTTGTAAAAATAAACATCAAACGTAGCCTGTATTAGAGGATCCTTAGGCGAATGCCGGCATGTTAAAGAACTCCCGCTGATTCCAGTGACCCTGCACCAGGCCGACTACATCCAAGCAGGAACTGCCTCCCTCGGACATCCTGTTAGTGTTCGTGCTTTTCACATCAATGAGGAAGATATCCGGGTCAGAGCAGTGTATAGGATTACACTAAAAAGAGGCAGACGTCTTATTCAAACATCATGAGAAAGCTCCAGACTCATTTTTATGTGGATAGACAAAACTTTAATTAATTTTAAGCTGCTAAATTGCTTAATCATCCACTACTGTTCATAAGTTTAGAGTCTTATGTAGTGAGGATGTGTTAAATCGATCAAAAGTGACAGTAAAAACAGTATTATCTTATATGTATTTCAAATAAATGCTGTTCTTTTAAACTTTCTATTAATAATCAAAGAGCTCAGTTTACACAAAAGTATTGTGCATCAATATTTTTCAACATTGATAATACTAAAAGTTGAGCATCAAATCAGCCTATTAAAATGATTTCCAAAGGATTATGTGACTCACTGAATACAAGAGTAAACATTCTGAATCAATTAAATTATATTTAGTTCTAACTTATATTACTGTAACTTTTTTTGACTTAAAATTTTAAAACTTAATCTCTTTTTTAAATCTAACTTCTGAACAAGTGTATATCTAGTGGTGATAATTCATTATTGTTCATGTTGGGGTGTATGTTGTACAAGATGGCTTCTTTTAGACTGTTTAGACTGAGAAATGGTCATTGGCGCTCAGAATCAGTCTATTGACTATAGCAACAAAGGAACTGTGTTTTCCTGTGTTTGTTTCCATTGTTGCTTGGTTTATAGACTGAAACACGCATGCCAGAAGAGTTACTCTAAATAACACAGGGTGGTTGGTTCCCCAGTGCTATATCACTTTACCAATCCATATTAATGCATCAGACCATAATGATAAATATAAAACATACTTGAAATAATAAAACTAAGTACTATTTACTAATGCAGTAACCTGCATAAAGCCATATAGAGAGCAGGGGTGTGGTGTTCCCACTGGGAGATGCCAAAGAGCCAGTCAAACACAGCCGCACAGGTTTCTCACACTGTAACCCAGTATTCCCTTGCCTTAGAGCCAGGAAAAAGGATAATTTCCTCAACAACTGCTCCACTTTGCTTGTCCCTGGGGTTGTCCAGCTGACTAAGAACTGCATATAAGTGCCTTTCAAACACTGCAGAGCCTAGCAGTTGATAATAATGCCACTGGCACAGATGCCCATCAGTGGTTTCTCTCATGTGTCACAGACTTAAAGCATCATTAGTGGGTGGTTTTCTTGATTTTGACTGTTATGTGAAGGAATGATGAGAAGCAGACTCTATAGCTCATTAGCGTAGCTGTATTCAAGGTGTGAAAATAATGGTGCCACGTCAGAATATATAAAAAAAAGATCTCATATTGTGACTGTCCGTCTCTGTCTTTTGGAACGCACTGATGATGTGTGAGGTATGGAAATACATGTGTTGACAGGCAGGACATCCTATTATTGCAATCGGACCTGAGACTTCCACAGAAGATATGTACATGTTTAGAAGAGAAGACTACTTCTATTATTGATTGCTATCAGGATGTGAAGTGAGTTTCAATGAGAATAACAAAAAATTGCGGTAACCCTTCCTTTTACAGTCCTGTTACCCATGTACATTCTATGTACTTATTGTAGTAATTACAATTACTGGGTAATAACTAGGTACTAACCCTGAACCCACCCCCTAACCCATGTACTTACCTTATATTAACCAGTACTTACTAGGTAAGTACACTGTAAGTACTGTACTGTAAAAGGAAGCGGTAGCAAAATTGCATACCCTACATTTAAGTCAAGTTTGCATTACTTGTATTTAAACATATCTCACATGAGGTTTTATTTTAATGCAGAAGTTAAATTTGGTGCTGCATTTATTTGACCATACACAAAATATTTTTATGGAAACTGATATGAAAAGAGATATTTTTTATGGATGCTTTGGTAAAAAGAAATTTCAAAAGAACAGCATTTATTTAATATAATTTGATGCATCCTTGCTGAGTAAAAATACTAATTTCTTGCTGACCCGCACAGTATTGTACATGTCAGCAAACACTACTCATGTACTTTCTTCTTTCATAATTTCTGAGGCCACAAAGTCGATTCTATTTCCAAGAAGTCAAGCAAATAACAACAACAACAACAGAGAAGCACGACATGTTATGAAAAGCTATCACGAAGTCTCCAGAGGCCGCATTCCATTGTCATGATAATTACACCTTTGCACAAGTGACTTGTTGAAGGCGGTGAGACTCACAGCAGGAGCAATGAAAAGAGTGATATAGTGTGAGGAGGAGGAGGAGGAGGAGGAGGAGCAGCAGCGGAGGGGCTTGGACAAAGTGTGGGGTCTTCTGAAACAAAGCTATGTGCGAAAACAGGGGGAGGGGATGGCGAATGTCAGGGCAGACACGCACAACTCACACACAGATGAGGGGATAATGGGTCTGACCCCAGACAAAGGGGAAACATTAGCCTCTCTAAGCCACCCAGGAACGACAGGACAGACATCAGGAGCCTTCCAGAAACAAAAGGAGAAATGCAGAAACATTGAACGATCAACACCTTTGGTGACTGTTTAAATACTGCTGGACAACATTTGCTGTAAAAAAAAGTAGGTTTGTCATGAAATAAGGAAAACAAGACGGCCTGGCTATTTAGAGTTGATTGTTAAATGAGGGGAAGAGTTGTAACATAATCTCCCTTCTAATGCTGCTATAACAGATGCAACCAAACTCTCAACCCTGAAAAGAAAAGAAAAAAAAAACAGAGCAGCTTGAATTCAAATAAGCCGATTGTTCATGGGTTCGGTGTGAGAGAGTGTTGCCCAGCCCTCTGAAGCAAAGAGAAGCTGATTGTCCCATGGCTCTCTAGTGAATGAGTGTTACCCAGACTGCAAGGGGAAGGTGGGGGCACAAAGGCCCTCTGTCTTACCTGCAGCGACTCTGATTTCACAACACCACCCGCTCCCGCTGCTGCAGCTGGCCTGCCGAGTGACATTGGGACATAAACAGTGTCTTTTCTATGTTGCAGTGCAAAGCGGAGATCATAAGGATGATGGAAGCTAAACCTCTGTGACTGGTGCGCATTTTCTAATACAGTGGTCTCTAACTCGATTCTTAGAGGCCCTGCAGAGTTTAGTTCCAACTCACCTTCATTTATAACCGTCGAGTATGCACAACACAAGCCCTGAAAGGGGAGTACACCACTTCCGACGCATAAATTGTGATTTATAAAAAAAAAACTTGACGGGAAAATGTGCGCACCTGCATGCAAACTTTGACCCATGCAGCCAAACATTCTGGAGACGGAGCAGTTTGGCGACACCGATGGTGAGCTGAAGGACTGTCAGTATATGAAGGAAAAATCATGTTCACAATAAAAGTTTAAATAAATAAAAGAATGATTTAAATTATGCTTTAGGGTACATCTGATATGCACATTCAGATTAGAGTTAAGCACTCAAATTATGAAATCGTTACATAGAAGTTACAACATTTTTTATATTATAATAAATGGAAATATTTGTAGTGAATGCGATGCTTTTGAACACTTTTCCTGTGGCATGCTGTGTTTTAATGTTTTAACCACAGCAAGGATTGCTTAGCGCATGATTACAGCAGAACTTATGGTAAATTTCTTCGAGCAAATAATGCTTAAAAATGGACAATTAGGCCTATCTGTTTCCATTAAAAATATAAAGAAATAAAAAAATACTATTGATTTTTTGGCTTTCGGGCGCACAAACAATTTTAGTAAGGATCTTACGCAGTTTTATAAATTACGCCCTGTTTGGAAGTTTCTATTGATCCTGAAGAACTTGATGAAATCAGGAGTGTTTAATTAGTGTTGGAGGAGCTAAAGAGCGGAGGAGCCTACGTTCCTGGAGGCCTGTGGCCTAATCCACAATAATAGCCTTCATTTTCATTTGAAAACATATTTTTCTCTCCATTTTGGCCTTCAAGCGTTTTTACATTTGGCTCTGCACTCTGGAATAGCCTTCCTGATGATGTTCGGGGCACAGACACACTCTCCAAGTTTAAATCAAGATTAAAGATGCATCTCTTTAGCCTATAGCATTTATATAATGCATCACCTAACCTTATACAGTTATATCAGATCAAACGCACATGATTATCCTTGATAAGTGTTATGAACAGCAGCTACGCTAATTATTTGCTTCTCCGTTTTATCTTGGGATGCCCATCCTGAGGTAACAAGAGAGTATGTCAGCTCAAGTTGGGATCCAGCCTCTTACGAAGACTTCAGATGAGACGGTGACACCTGAGACGGTGCCAACCCCCATGAAGACTTCAGATGCCCAACACCAATGAAGAGACGATGCCAACCCCACCAAAGACTTCAGATGACGCAAACTCGGAATCAACATGCACCAATGCTATATTTTCTAAATGTCATAATCATTTGAAAACAAGTATTCATTACTTCAATGAGCTCATTGTATTTGGTATATGGCAGAAGGATGCATGGGAAGAAAGCAGGAGGCAGTGTTATGCTCTGGCACATAACACAGACCTAAATATTGTTTAGCATAAATTACCTGCAAACAGCAAACCTCATCTCCTTTCAATTTGCTGTTGTTCATTAGCCTCTCTGCTGCCCTCAACAGCTCTGGAGCACCTATGACAATTATGTGATTTCACTGTAGGTTGATACAAGCAATTCAGCTTTTTCAGAGACAAACATCCTACAGTCAACAACACAATTTACAAAACAATAAAGTATAATTTTAGATTTCCCTCGTAAAAAGAGCATGCACGATTCCTCCAGACAGTCCAGATCAAACAATGTTGCCATCTACTGGGATAAAACAGTACTGCAAAGTTCCCAAAACCCATGTAACAGAGAAACCCAAAATTCAACAGAGTGAAATGTTAAAATGAAGCACTTTATTTATTTTCATTTACTGGGACAACCATAAAGTACATCCAGAATAGAAAAATAATGTGCACTTGGTTGCTTTGGGCTCATTTCCACTCAGCAGAAACCACCCACTGTAATCATTCTGCTCTTTAGTGGGCCGACAACAGGAAAAACATAAAAAACTAAAGAATTCACTGCCTTCCAAACAATCCCAGATAAACACACTACTGGAAAAACACAGTATCCAACTCGCACTATTCTGACACATTACAATCACTCGGATATAAAGTACCCAGGACTCAGAATGGACAGGACCTCAGTCAGCGCATCTTTAACAGGGTAACTGCCTTGGTTTTGTTTGCAATAACAAAGAACATGGCCCCATTCACATAAAGCTACCCTGGTAGGATTACACAGAGATCATAGAATGAAGCATCAAGATCAAATCAAATAAAACAAATAAGTCTGAAAGAATATTATTCAGGAATTAAACTGATATGCATGCGCAGATGAGACCAAAACAAACAAAAGTTATATTTAACAAAACATATCACCGTTTGTCATGGGAAGAATGAAAAGGAATCAAAAAGCAGCTCCTTATGGATCCTAATAAAATCCTAATTTCAGTTTGATTTAAACATAAATAACACTTTTATTGCTAAATAAACTCTGCTAATAATTCACGTACTGGCACAAGTTATGCATTATTTCAACAAGGAAATATGCTGATAAAGCAAAACATGTTAAAATCACTAGCAACTGTTGAAAAAGGCCAAAAATCATAAGTAGATTAACAAGTAGCCAAAAAACGTATACATAATTCAAACACATTATTTAAACATGAGCTTGTGAAATGTAATCATTCGATTCTGAACAAATTAACTTGTCAAAGAAGTATTTTTAAATACAGAATTCTGAGGAAAAGGAGAGTTGTCATTAAAACTTTGTACACAGAAACCTACATAAAAAAATTAAATTAACTTCACTATTGTGTTAGTTTTAAGCTTATTTACATATTCGAAGGGAGACGGAGATCATATGTGGATGAGCTGGAGAGGAAAGTTCACTCATCTGAGCCATTAGCTTGAGTTTTTTGGTCACAGTCTTCTGAAGGGTCACCCTGCATCAAAAACAAAAACAAAATACTTTTCCATTATTTATTTACAAATACAGAACCGTTTCAAAAGTGCTTCTTCTCTCGATTAACTACATTTCCCATGGTAAATAAAGGTTCATACGTTTGATAAAACCCCCTGAATCTCCTTCATGATGGTGTCGAGGCTGGACACTGTGCTGTGGAGCTGCTGTTTAAAGCTGCCTTTCTGCTGGTCTGATGATCTCAGGTTGTTCTCGGTCCCTCTGAGGTTGTTCTTCACTTCGTCCAGCTCCCTCTGAAGGCTGCGGTTAGCCGCTTCTAGCTCTGAGGTGTGCTTTGAAACCTCCTCTACAAAACAAAAAGTTTCAATTAACACATTTAATAGTATTGTGGTTACAAAAATGTATTGTTTATCAGTTTATGGAATTAAATTATAGCTGATAAAATTCCACCAAATGTTCTTTTGTAAATAAATAAATAAAAATTGTTGCAGTCGTATCTCCAAAAACAATACTTTTCAAATAACAGTGTTGTCAATTTACATTGAGGCTATATACATACATATACACTTGTTATGAGGTTTTACCGACAGTTTGAGGGTCCAGTGGAGTTATGACATTTAATCACAAATTCTCTTAGTACTTCATTGGTTAAATAACTGAAAAACCCACAGACTGATGTAAAAGGTGACCAATGTAATGATTTATGAAAAAAATTTAAATGGTGAAATATGGATACAAGGTTTCCGCCCGACAGCAACGAAAAAGTAATTTCAGAGGGAAAAAGAAAACCTATTAAAAATGGTAAAAAAGGTAGAAATAAATAAATAAATAAACAATAAAAGTAAAAAAAAAAGTCCTTATTGTTGAGCTCTGCTCAATTGTAAAAGCACAATTTGAGTTGTTTTGATATTGACTAAGGATCAGCGACCCAAATCAACACCTCTTCATAACAATCAGACATCCTTTTTCAAACACACAATGAAAACGAGACTGTGAGATTGTTACCCATTTTAGTGTCCTGCTGCATGAGCTTCTGCTCAATTTCCTCTCGGGTTTTCTCACTCTTCTCCAGCTTCTGCATCATGCTTCCCACGTCCACCATGGCTCCCTTGTAGTCGATCAGGCTACCTGACCCACCACTCTCCTCCGATTCCCGCTTGACCTTCTGACCGGGCAGCAAGATTTGGTTACCTGTGTGTGGACACAGAGGGTTTCAGTCTAAAGTAGCCTCATGGATATGTGCTCTAGTGTTACAAATAAACTTGTCTCTTCAAGCCTCTTTGCAAACCTAAAAGGTTGTCTATTTGAGCATCAGAGGTCAATGTGGGGCTAGGCTCATCCTTGGGCCTGTCCGTCAGCTTGCGATAATGGCAGGACTCTTTAACCAATGGTTTGTTCAACAATTTCTTCACCTGAAAAAGAATACAAACAAGATACGTAGTATCAGATTAGTCTGGTGAGAAATATTCAATACATCTTGCAAATACGAAATTGAAGGCAACACATTGTGTCCTGATCAGGCAGGATGCAGCTAAAGGATCAAGTGACAGACAATCATCATTGCTTACATTATATCTTATTCTCTTACTAATATAATAGTTAAACTGAATAAATAAGACAATAATAATACTTAAATATGATAACACTTTACAAGGTTTCATTTGTTAACATTATTTAAATTGAATTAACATGTCCAATACTTCTAAAGAATTATTAATCTCAGCTAAAGTCAAAATTCACTAATAGATTTTTGAAACAAAAATTCATATTTTACATTAATGCACTCTTTGTGGACTAATATGAACCTGAACATTTTAAAGTAAAATGAACAAATACTATAAAGTTAAGTAAAAATGTGTTGCTCTCTGTTAGTTCCAAGTTAATGCATTAATTAAAGTTAACAAACGAGACCTTAAGTGTTACCAATATGATCAATATAACACTTATTTTTATTATTTATTATTAATAACAGTATGAAAAACAACATTAATAATAAATAATAATATATTTCTTGTATTACATTATTATTATTATTACGTAATATACATTTTACATGAAATAAACAAAATAACAATAAGTGTTATTAATAAGATTAGTATTACTTAATATTAAAAACAATAATTAGTTAGCATTACTATTGTTAAAATAATAGATTCATGGTTTAATTATGTAACAATGGTACATTTATTAAACATGAAATTAATAATAATAATAACCATGATAAAAATAATAATTGTAGCAAAAATAATATAGTGGTGCTAATAATAAAAGCAATTAATATCAGATTCATACATATTTATAATGGGTGATAATAATATTAAATATAATATTATGTATGCATTTATACATATATATATATATATATATATATATTCAGAATATAATATTTACTATTATTATTATTATTAATATTATTATTATTAATATTATTTTTATTGCTGTTAATACAAGAAATTTAGATAAGATACTGAATCTGAAAAAAAAAATCTGTTTTTTTTTTTTATTTATTTTTTTATTTGAATGAAAACATTCAAATCCACTCATTATTTCTCTTCATTTTCCCCAGAGGAATGAATGAGCAAGTTGTGCAGATTTTAAGAAATATGTAAGCATTTTAATGAAATAACTGTTAAGTTAATAACTAGAACTTAAAGTTCCAAACTTGAACTTTACAAACTGGAACTTTACAAACTTTCCAAAGTTCCTCCTCAAACCTAAATGTGAAATTCTGCACCTGAGCTCTGGAGAGATGCAAGCCCAGTGTGTACATGATCTCCTCCAGGTCCTTCTCCTGCAGGTAGCCGCAGTGACTCTGGTCGAAGTACACAAAGGCCATCAGCAGATCCTTGTTAAACGTCACCATCTGCTTTTTCTTCTCATCCTACAGACAGAATGAAATATTGAAGCATACCACTCCTCTCACTATTAGAAATATTTTGTGCTGTAAAAGGAGACCTGTTGTTAACTCACTTTATCTTTGGAAGATCGCTCTTTGGATTTTCGGTCATCCCGACGATCGTCTCTTCTGTCCCTGCCATTGGAGTCTTCGTCATCTTTATCTGAGGAGCACAAAGGTTTAGCATATGAATATTTTCACTTTGATTTTGCTTAATGTTAAAACAGACCAATGCAATTCACGATCAAAAGTGTGTTTGAAGATCCAGGTGCATTTGCTTATGAAACAGTGTGACCTTTACCATCGTCATCATAGTCATCTGCTTCTTCTGCCTCCAAGGGGTCATATTCATCAGCGTTGTTGTTGCTGCTGCCATCTTCATTATCATCATCATCTTTGGATTCTTCTCTCTTAATACCTCTCTCTTTCTCCTCATCCTTTACCAGGGAGACACAAATTGAGGGGCTTAATGTTGTATACAAAAAAATGCATGAAAATGCAACAAATCACAACACCAAAGCATTTAAGGGACATCTGAATGAATCCCAGACTCAATCCAAACAGGGTCCCCACAATGACAAATCTGTGGGATTTTTTTCCATGTCTTTTCCAGTTATTCATGATGCTCAAAAAAAAAATCTAGGTGTTGAAAGAACTTTTGTAGCAAAGTGTAACTGGTTCAATGCTGGGCAATCACTCAATCACTGATCAATATCCACTACAGACATTTTTATTACTTCTTGAGATCTTAATAAATTTGCACAATTCATGGTCATTGGAACCCACCTTCCTCTTCTCATCCTCCTCTCTCATTCTCTTTGTGACCGGCTCTCCATTTTCTTCATCCTTCTCCTTCTTTACATCCCTCCGTTCTGCCTCTTTTTTACCTTTCTCTTTTTTATCTTTCCTCTCATCCTTGCTAGGAAGAGAAGCAAATGCTTTGTAGATCCTATAGCCGAAGTCTCGTTGAAGCATCTCGTTGAACAATTCAGCAAACAAAGACACCTGAAACAGCCAATTATTTATTTTTTAGTATCATTGACATTCTACTATAATTTTTTTTATATTTTGAATTATATTTTTATATTTTACATTTCCACTTTTTTAATTAATATTTTAATAATTTTGCATTTTTTTAAAATTTTATTATTCAGTTTTAGTTTTTTTTTTTTTTTTGTACAAGTTAAACTAAACGGCAAAGAGAAAATCTGCCTTGGGAACTGTTAATTTTATTTACAATACAATTTTTTTAGTTTTAGTGTAGTTTTAATTGTGGACGAATATTTGCTGAAGGTTACGTGCCTCCTTTTCACTGATTTACAAAAGAATAGCTAAAAGCAGAATATTCCTAAAACAAGTGAAATGTCCTAAAACCTGTTTGTAGTTTATAAGTAATAATTCTTTTAAACCATTAATATGCAGCAACTATCGAGTCAAGTCAAATCAAATATATTTATATAGCGCTTTTCACAATACAGATTGTATCAAAGCTGCTTCACAGTATCAATCAAAACAACTTAACGGTGTTTATTTATTACTGGAAAAAAGACATTCAAGTTTGGTAGAGCTGATCAATAACTGAGCAAGCCAAAGGCAACAGTGGCAAGTAACTACGCAGTGATCCTCACCTCAAAGGAGTGCTCTTTGTTATCCTCCAGTCTGTAGTCCAGCAGCACACTTAAGGACATGATGCTGCAGTCAAATTTGCCATTCTTGGCAGCCCAGTTGGGATGGACGATAATGGTGGGCTCATCTGGCAGAACATAACGTCTCTCCCTGCGCTGACGTTCCTGCTCCTCCTGTCGCTTTCGCTCCTCTTCCTGAAAATCATTTTTTTCCCATGTTTACATGTGATTGATTTAGACAGGCTCTCCATAAGAGCAGGATCCTCTGGTCTTCTCTCACCTCTCGGTCATCCTCCACTCTGCAGGACTCATCCTCCTCCACGATAGGAGGTTCAGGTTTCTCCGGCTCCTTGGACTCCTCCACCTGCTCCTCCACCTTCAGCTGTTTAGTGAGGCGAGCGATCAGCTGTGACTTCAGCCCTTTAGAGCTCAGTGTACGGCTCTCCAACTCCTTACGCAAGTCATTGACCTGTGTGCAATTAAGTTTCATCATCCAGTTTATATCAAATACGCTAGCATTCAAAGTTGAGGTCGCTAAGATATTTTGAATGTTTTCTTTTGTACTCACCAAGGCTGCATTTATTTGATCAAAAATACCGTAAAAATGGTAATATTTACAAATTGAATTACAATTTTAAATAAATGTTTTAAATATTCATTTACATTTGAAAGACAATTTCAAATTGAAGATATTAATTTAATGGCAAAATCGACTTTTCGGCATCATTTCAGCATCTTCAATGTCACATTATCCTTCAAGAAATCATACAAATATGCAGATTTGCTGCTCAAGAAAATTCTTACTATTATCAATGCTGTGTTATTATAATCCATTTTTTTGGTGGAAACCATGATACCTTTTTAGGATCTTTTGATGAATATAAAGTTTTAAATATCTTCACTGTCACTTTTGACTAATTTAATGCATCCTTGTTCGCAAATAAAGTACTAATTTATAAAATGATTTTTTTTAAAAAAGGTACTGTATATTTATAGGGGTGTATATTTTTGTCCGATAAAATGCTCAACCATAAAATGTCCACGACAATTACTTTTGTGGAAAAATCTCACCTTCATGGATTTAGGATCAAGCTTCGTCCAGTGAGTTGGCGTAGTGACTTCTTTTAAATCATCTTCATCCTTATCCTCCTCCTCCTATCCACGTTATGTGAAAGAGAGAGGGAGAGAGAAAAGACAACAGTGTGTTAACACACCACTCTTGGACAAAGGAGTTTTCTGAAACAAAGGTTGATCCGTGCAAGAAGCAAGGTCACAACTGTCTCTCATTGTCTCCTGCTACTGAGCTCTTGATTGGGTAAAAAAAAAATTTCCACTGCTAGGAAGCTCTATAGCTTTCAGAAACAGATCCATATCCCACTCATCAGCCAATCAATGCCAGTTCTGTGGAATACAAAAAGATAATCAATGACAGTGGGTTCGAGAGATGGACATGGGACAGATGCACTCAGAGGTCTCCAAACCCTGTCTACGTTAAGTGCTGTTTTTTTTTTTTTTGGCCCATATGTACTCTGTTTAGCTTGTTTTCTTAAACACCTAACCAGAACTGTCCTCGGGTAAACAATCTCCCTGGAAAAATCACATCCACAAAGGGTCTAGACACAGTCCAATCAGAGAAAAGTGTAAATAAAATTAAAAGAGAGACAGACAAGAGACAGAACTCAGTCGCATTTCGAACAGGAAACAAAACAATCTAAAAAACACACAAACATCATAAACACAACTGGCTCTCCAGATTCCAGCATTCATTTCTCAATTGTTCTCATTGATTAATGTATCAAATTTCAGATCAGATTTGTTGTAAGAAATTTAGAGTCACGCCAATCAGGCCATCCATCGTGCAATCGGCAGAGCTGGAAGCTGTTTCACCAGTTGATGCAGGTGTCATAAAGTAGAATCTAAGCTCTTCCGCTGTGTGTGAGACTGCGTGACAGAGGGAGAGCAGGAGGAAATGGGGTGGAGGGTCAGGGATGAGACAGGGATGAGAGGAAGGGATGGTAAAAGTGGGATCTGTATGATGCCTGTGATACTTGTCTGTTTCTTTCTGTGTTTTCTGAGTGTTTTGTTTGTCTATTCCTGTGCCTGTGAGAAGCGGAAATGAGAAGAGAGGGATTAGCGTTCAGTGCCTGTTCTCCATCAGCCTCCTTCCGTTCAGCCAAGAGTTTCTCTGCCAGCTGCTCCTTGAGTCCACGGGACAGCCCCTCCCACTCTGAGCGGGTAGGAAGACAATGCCAAACATCCGGGAGAAATAAAACCACTGTCTCCACATGTGCGGGGACTGTCCGCCCTTTGTGAGTCTCCTCAGGGCGGTGATAGCGTATCTCTGCAAAACGATACCTGTCGCAAAGGAAGAAGCGCGTTGGAAAGAAACATTCTGTGAGACATTACCCATTTTCCCCCAACACACACACACACAGAGAAAGCTGAGATCCCCTTGACCCCCCGAATGAGACGCATATGAAAATACAGTCCGCGGAACTCCACGGGGGGTTTTTTCTCAAGATGAACGGCAGCCACGCGTCAGGGAGGTCGACAGACAACATCGACAGCTAAACAGAAACTACAATGACCCCTCCTCCCTTGCGGCAGGCCCCTCCCATCGGCACCCGTGAATCTGAACCGGTTGCTCGTGAAAGATAGCTTATGAACCCCCGGGGGTGTGAGAGAAGGACAGATTCAGACACAGTGAAAGCAAGTTAAATATGTAAGATATTTAACACAAGGCAAAGGTCAAAGAGAACAGAAAGTAACGATGGCGGCGACGACTCCTCTGGCTCTGCTCTCGGAGCAAAAGAATCAATGCATTCACCACATGTATAGATATAGAGGCAGGACTGCCACACACATTAGCGTAAACATTGCAAAACAAAAATTTGAGAAATCAAAAAAAAAAATTATGAACACAAAAAGCATCAAACATGTCAGGAGATACACTGCTGTATCAAAACCATGCAGCGTGTCACAGATTTTTGGATGTTGTCTGCTGGGCCTTATTTTAATATTAAAGATGCACACATGGAGATGCGTCGGCACAAATCGAGAAAGGAGCTGTACTTACCACTGGGTACATAAACTCAGATCAATGCCTGTCAGAGCCTTACAACAACGAATGGCTGTCTTTATAAGGACAGAGGCATCGTTTTCCGGGTCGGCCCCGTCCAAAGAGGGAGACCAATGACCCCCGATGGCCATGGCCTCATCCTTGCCCCGCATCCCCACCAGGAACTGAAAATAGAGGAGTTCAAATGGGTTACGCAAAGCTGGGAAGATGCTGAGCACTTTTGAAGGAGGCGCTTGTGGCGGACACAGGGAGAGACAACATCAGAATCGCTTATTCCACACAGCAAAAGCATTCAGCAATGGAATAGGACACAGACATCACAGTCAGCTCCCCAACACCAAACACAGGAATGGACAAACATATTTCAGCGTCCAGGGGAACGAGAAAACTAGTTTCAGTGTACATGAAATTTAATAGATTGCAATAGCAAGATTCTGTACGTAAAAATCCCATTTAACATTTGATATTTTGGAAACATTGAGCTAACATGAGCGCAGAGGTCAGTAAATGATGAAAATCTGGGGTCAGTAAGAATTTTATTTTATTTGTATTTATTTTATTCAGCAAGGTTGCCAAGTAAAGACATTTATGTTACAAAAGATTTATATTTCAAATAAATGCTGCTCATTTGAACCCTAAAAAATGTATCATGGTTTCCAAAATATTACGGCACAACTGTTTTCAATATTGATAAGAAATGTTTCTTGAACAGCAAATCAGTACAATAGAATGATCAGTATACGAGAACAGACACATTACAATCCACGGCTTGATCTTGAGCAATACTTGTGCTCCCCCAATTCAATGAATCGCAGACCTGCTCCCCTTTCTACCACAGTCAATCAAAAAACTGAACTTCTATCATAACATTACAATAGGAACAACTCTGGCAGCCTGGTGGAAAACCATTAAAAATCAAATCACCCCCAGCACCATGTAGGTATAAACCCTGACTTTCGTCTTCACAATGAACCGATTTAGTTCCCCAAATGGAAACAAAGTGGCATCACCCATATTCACCACATATTTGAAAATGATTAATTTATGCCTATGAGATCGGGAGAGACCATTTTCTCCACTACCAACAGCTTAATTTTTTTTTATTCAAAATAAAATAACTTTAACTAACACCCTACGCTCATTAACTGGTAAGAAGAGTAGTAGCTTCTGGCACTCTTGGTCACCGTTCTTTATCAACACCACACAAAATGTGAACTAAATAAAGTGTACAGTTAACATTCATAACCTATTATGATCAATAGATATTTGATTATCAGTTTTTGCAAGAGGCTAGATGATGATTTCTGGTACTTCACTAAGACTTCAAGTGATTAACTGACATAATTTGCAGTATTAGAAAAGCTAGTCCCCAGCACTGCAATGATGTCCATCCCTGTGAAATACTACAGTGCAAAAAATAATTGACAATAAATAGCAAATAAGTAAGCGATAACATACATGCAAGCTGATTACACAAACCTAGTTTGTTTGTTGCGGTTATTAATGTAATACCTTGATGAGGCGGGCAGGGTGCTGGAAGGCGTCTCTCAGCTCTGCTGGATCTTCTGCCAGAGCACAGGACTTATGATACAGCTCATCTAGACTAGGGTTGGCCAACAGCATCACCTATAACATCAATATTAATCATGACTGTCAAAAACACTGAATCAAAACCTGGAAAAAAGTGTTCCATTATTAAATAAAAGATGCCTTACTTTTGCGCTGTAGGTGTGATTGGCATCAGGTGGGTCAAGCACGGCCGTGTTCTTCACAAGAGAGTCCACCTCTTTATGCATGATGTGAAAGTTACAGTAGTTTCCAAAGTTGAAAGGTCGAGATAACGGGAAGGCATCCACCCAGGTAAACACAGCATCAAAAAAGTCACTAGGGATGTAGAGGCTCTGATACCTCCGCCGTAGCTCCATCACATCACAGTTGAAACTGCAGAGAACAGAAACAGGCAGTCTTATACCAGACATACCATAAACATAAGTGGTGTGCCGTTGATTGCTGTTGAACGGCACTCATGCACTTTGGCCGAAACAACTTGAAATATATAATTTTTCTAAAACTTTTCATTAACTTCGGTTGGCTTCACAACAAAGGAATTGCAATTGGCAGCTAGATTTTTTTATTGATCATTTATTTGTAATACCTAACGAACAAAATGATTTTTGTCAAACAGCCTGGTAAATAGCTAATATTTGGTACAAAAAAATGACCTTTCCATATATTTTTGACATGTTGTTGAATTCTTGCCAGGACCTGTAGGGAAACAATTAAATTCTCCCATGTCTGAGCTGAAATCGAGTGAACAAAACAAAACAAAAAAACTACCTAGTTTGCGAATCAAGATATCAGTCAAGAAACTTCCTCTAAAACAATTAACTTACCCATCAAGAGAGAATTTGGAGAACTGCACAGTATATCTTGGGACGACTTTTCGTGGCCGTCTTGGAGAACGTTCTCTGCGAGGAGAGCGGTCTCTCGAACGTTTCCTTGTGGGTGAACGTTCTCTTGATCTTCTTCGCTCTCTATCTCTTTCCCGACTACACAAACAGAGGGAAAATAAAGTAGAGCAAATCAGAAAAAGCTATTCTAATCTCAGTAGGGACGTAACAGTGAGAACATTTTTACATTAGTAAATTGACAACACAAGTATTATAGTAGTGGTCCTGGGTACGATTTGTATGCACTTCATTTAGCGGAGAACATCTCAACTGTTATAGACTAATATGACAGAACTGCACTGTATGGAGCAGAGCTGAATCTTCCAGTTTATAATTGTAGCGTCCGTTGTCTGACTGAACTATAAAAAATATAAACGACAGGGGTGGCGGTGCCGTGGTTGGCAAGTAATGTAACAGACTACTGTAGCCAGCCTAACTTTCAGAGTCAGATGTATGTTTGAGGTCTGACCTGCGGTCGTCCTTCCTCAGGATGAGTTCTGGTCGTTCATTGCGGCTGGGGAAGCGGGGTGAGGGGTCCACACGCCTCATTTGTTGTGGCTGTGGCATCATCCGCACTGGGGGCTGCAGCAAACCCCCTGAGAACACGGAGTCTACAAACAGGAAAAACAGAGAAATGGGAGATCAGATTTGACTCTGTAAAAGCATGACTCCGCAAAAAGGTCAAGGGGGTTGATGTACCTTTAGGTGGTGGCTGGGGAAGCAGTGGCTGAGGTGGGTTCTGCAGCAGTGGGGCCAGAGAGGCAGCTGAGAGCTGGGCCTGCAGAAGAGACGGAGGAGGTCCCTGGGCCGGGACGTTGAACGTGGTGGGCGGGGGTAGAGACTGCATCATGGTGGGACCTGGTTTCATCATGTTCGGCGGCTGGCTCTGAGAAGAAGAGACGGAGCAAAAGAGATGGGTTTGCTAATATTTATAACCTTTATAGTGCAGAAAAATCATTTTAATGAATTAATGCTTGACTAGGGCTGGGCGATACAGTTAAATTTATATCTCTATTTTCCAACTTCATGATGTTTTGACCTAAAAATCTTGTATTTAGACTGAAATGTGTATAATTTAAGGTAGTAGATTTCAACAAAACTGACCAACCAAATTGTTTTTGTGGAAATGAATTACACTTACTTATTTACTAAGATTAAATAAGTCGACTAGCTCTAGTTAAGACAACAAATCGACATCAATAAAAACAAACACAAACATATTACTGTATATGAATTCATCAAAAAACATCAAAATGTTCATGACAGCTTTAAACTCAGGCCTATTATACAAGCCTTAAAAAAAAAATAACATTAATCCATCTCCAATACAAAGTTTAGATAACCTGTTTTAAAGGATGACAGGAAAAGGAGCCTAAATGAGTGAGAAGCACTAAATCCAGTAAAAAGAAAATAAATGGTTAGAAATAGCTGGAGACTGAGGAAGTAGAAGCACTGCTGTTACCATTTAATACTTTTGGCCCCTGTTAAAAAAAAAAAAAGTTTCTTTCAAGAGAAAACGCAAGGCAAGCATTCTGGGCATTTCAAAAGAGTCTCAAAATTATTGTTAGTTACATAAAACAAAACAGACAGGAATCTGCGCTTTAATGTCATGCACCAGCTCAGTGTGACGTTTGTGTCCAGGTGTAGAGATATCAAAAGTACAGGTGATTCATGATCATGTTTAAAAATAAATGAATAATACTAGTAGTAACAATACCAGACTTTTGTTTTTTTTGTTTTTTAAACAGTGTTTGTTTGATAAATATTTGCATGCCATTATTTTAATTAAATGGATTAACATTTAAATATATTTTGTTTTGTAATTAGCTTAATTAGGGTAAGTAGTGCTGATCATTATAAAAGGCAAAATTTCACTGTCTGGTATTTGTACAACTGATATTTTGGTATGAAATTTAATGAAAATATGTAAAATAAAAAAAATAAAGATATTTAATAATTAGTTTGGGTAATTGAAAAAAATTACACAAAAAGCAGCATCTACTACAGCATCCCCCAAGGAATACAAAATGTAACTTTTTAATTACAAATCCAACAGTTTGACAACAGCTGTGAGCTGTAATACAGGGACGGGTGAAAAAGCAGCAATAGGGACTCATCTTGGGCGGAAGAAAAGAAACCCAAGGACAAGTGACTAAAGCCTGTTTGTGAAACAGGAGAGTGGAGGAGCGGATCAAGCAGAAGATAGAGGGGGAGGAGGACAGAATGGGGATTTGGGGCACAGGGTTCAAGTGGCGTGGGTTACATTTTGTCTTGAATCCACCGCAGAATGCATGTCAGAGTAGCGTGGCATTCCTGCATCAGAGTAAAAGCTGGACAGCTGTGGGGAAACCTGAGGTAAGGGCTGAGGCGGCTGGTGCTACATGGAGATTGAGAACACAGGAATCAACAGCAGCATCATGACATCATGACTGTGGACGCAGAACCATATCAGATTGTATCTGCCAGGGATCCATTCGGACCACGTGGGTTTGCTTACCGTTTGGTTGTGCAGCTGAGGTAAAGTTTGAATGCGCTGGGCATTCCATTTGAAAGGCATGTTGGGATTGTAGACCGCTTCCACCAGAACACGATCACCGACTTGGGGTGTTTTCCCCTTAACAGCACTACAAAAACACACACAGAAATTAGTTACACACCTAACACTTAGGCTGCGTTTACACTGGCACAAAAGATCAGATTTTTTACTGACATCTGAGACAGATAGGAATTTGTTGCACATGTGTAAACACAAAAATCCACAAGAGATCCATTTTTTGTTTTGTTTTAAATCTGATACAAATCCGATATCTGGGCTACGTCTCAACGCGAAAATATCCAACACATTTGGCCAGAAAGAGAGATTTTTAATGTCATTTAATGAAGCAGACATCGTTTTTGCACTGCTTTTCTTTATTAAGATGGAAACTTATATATATATATATATATATAAACATCCAAGAGAAACCAGTTCTTATCCTCTGGCAACTGAAAGCTACATTATATTCCTCAGCAACGAAGTGATAACTTTGCTGTTTTTGTAAAAACTCATAGCTTCACCATTGCATTTAGACCCTACAGACACAAGTAATTATCTCTCTTGTTAATTCATTCGATTTCATTCAAATAAATCTTACCAGACTACTTTATTTTACTCCAGAATTCTAGATCTAACGAACCGTAGATTAAAAAATAACAAACGAATATCTTCCAATTTAGTAATTTGGTACCACCTGTCGTGAATTGTTAATAAATTATATTGGCTATATAAAAGCACGGACATTCAAAACCCAAGGGTCAACCATGTCGCATAGCTAAGTGAACACCAGCAGACTCATTTTGGGCGGTGATTAATGTAGACACAGATATCGGATAACAGTCATGTCTAAAGTGAATGTAAACAGGCAAGACAAAAAAAAATGTGGATATGGTCAAAAGATCAGATCTGTGCATTAAGACTTGCAGTGTAAACAAATTCACAACTCAAACATGCACATTTACTATAAAGCACCTGATCTGAAAGAAGACATCCTCATCGACAAAGCCGAAAGTGTCATGTAGCTTGCTGACGACCCCGGTGAAAACACGCTGTTTTTGGGGTTGGGTCTGCTGCTGGTGGCTGGAGCGGGGGGTCGGGTAGGACACGGTTATCTGCGCCGTCTGCTGTTGGTTTGACAGGCTCAGACTGGTGGGCAAGGCAACAGGGGGCTGCAAAATACACATACCACCACTGTTAGAACATCTATCTACAGTCTATATTAGGGGATCTCTTGCTTTGTTTTACACATTTAAAAATAGAGAGATGGGCATTTCCAGAATGATTCAAAAGTGATGCAAACGCACAAGTTGGAAACAAGGTGTACCTGTGATAGCAGGGCTTGTTGGGGCTGTGGAAGCTGTCAGAGATAAAGGAAAAACCAACAGAACAGATTAACCATAAACCACAAATTAAGTGGAATGAATACGTCAATGAGTACATTTTGGATTGAATACATTTTCTACATGTTAAAAAACTCAAAAACTTTTCCATTCAAAAGTATAAAAAGTCGGTATCGATTTTTTGGTAGCACTTTATTTTACAGTGCGTGCACTACCGGGTATAAGGTAAACAGCATGGATAAAGTTTAGGTTTAGGGGTAGGTTACCCAGTTATTACCCAGTTATTGCATTTACTATAATAAGCAAGTACATTTACGTACACAAGGGAACAGGACTGTAAAATAAAGTGCTACCGATTTTTTTATGTTTTTGTAAGACGTCCACCAATGCTGCATTTTTTTTATCAAGAATACATTAAAAACTGTAATATTGTGAAATAGCCTACTCTTACAACTGTTTTCTATACATTTCAAAATGCAATTTATTCTTGTGAAAGTAAAGCTGAATTTTGAGCATTATTACTCCAGTCAAAAAAAAAAAAAAGCATTTATTTGAAATTTGAAAATAAATAGACTGACCCCGTCAGCTTTTTAAAAACCACAATTAAATGAAGGCAGTAACAGATCAGAAAAAAATGATCAGGAAATTACATGGTATTTGGATTCACAATCAGAACAGACTACATCTACCAAGAGTGAGACCGGAAGTGAGTCCTGAGAACTAAATAATGCAGACAGGCATTGCAGCACTCTTTCCATTAAATGCTCTGCTGACTGCAGTCCTTTTAGCTCTTCTGTCATGTTATATAGAAATAACGCATCTGACAGGAGCTTGACAGTGCAAATCGAATTTACCAGTACAGAAATCCACTGGGAATCAAATCAATGACCTTCTGATATCACAACGAACAATACTGACAATCTTCATGATAAAACTAGGGCATCAACTAGCTTTAGAAAAGGTAAAAGGGGATGTGTAGATGAGAGTGAGCTAGGGATGCACCTATATGAACATTTTGGCCATTACCGATAATTCTTTATATTTTGAAAGCTGATAATTGATTGTTCGATAAATCTAAATCTTTAGATAATTCTTGAGAGCCTGATTACAAAAACAAAAGTCTCACCATTAAAATACACAATTACAATGTTTTCATTATAATTTTATGTAGCCTAAGTGATTCCAATCATGTTTCAAGCTATTCAAAACCATCATGTTGAACAGTGCGCAAGTGTCTCAGCTGAAGGAAATAATCCATTATTTATCGGCTTTAATTTCTTATCGAGCCGATAGAGATTACATTAAAAATGAACATATATATCGGCCGATAGTGTACATCTGTAGAGTGAGTGCGTGTACCTGATGTGGGACGTTGTAAAGGGTTTGAGGTGGAGGTTGTGGCGGGGGGCCTTGAGGTGGCTGCTGCTGCTGCTGCTGCTGTTGTTGCTGCTGCTGCTGATACTGCTGCAGAGCTGAATTGATCTGCGACTAAAATAAAACACACCAGTGACTCAAGACTGGGGGAAGGGCTCAAGCGCTGCAACACTGAGCATGCTAGAAATGCAGATAAGTACAATTCAGAATGAAGGAGGAAGCACTTTATACACTGCAATGAATGGAAATAAGATCAGGTTGGGTTTAGGTGCCACTGTGTGGTATTATGTGCACAGAATATACCGTATAATTAGTAATTACAACTATTTTTTGGAAAAGAAGTACTACAGCAGTTATAATTCCACAGTAAAATATTACAGTATTGTTGCTTTAAACAGTAGTATGCTTCTCTGTTGCCACATTTTGTGTATAATTAAGTCTTAAATCTTGGCAATACAATTTAAAAAAGTATTCAAAACGTTGTGTTAAACGCTGCTGTATTTGCTTCCAGTTTATTCGTCAAATACTACCATTTCTGGAAAATTATAATACCATCTACTGTCTGAAATTTTGGCAATACAATTAGAAAATTATTCAAAACATTACATTACTAGCAGCTGTAATTGCTTACTACAATAAATGTTTCAAACAATAGTATCCCACACTTTTTACATTTAGCAACAAAAAAAAATTAATTCTCAAAAAAAAAAAAAAATGTGTCAAAACCTGTTAAAAGTCAGTATAATTGCTTCCAATTCATTCATCACGCTGGAAATGAAAGGTCGAGCATGTTCCATTGAGGAATACAGTATCATGCAGTGTGCTGCACATTCTGCCGATTGTTATCTTGTGTAAATCCAGGACAATTTGCATACTGTTCACAGAGTACACATACTACATATTGCAGAAATACTAAGTCTAGAATGTTATTATGCTATTTCAAACTTAGCCAAAGGCTTTATTGTGTAATTTGCCCAGTGGTGGATCTCACCTGCTGTAATGCAGCGGCAGCGGCTGCGGCGGCCTGTTGCTGGAGTGCTGCGGTCTGCTGCGACAGCTGATAGTTGGCAGCTGACTGTGAGTTGAGGGAGGCTGCAGCTAAAGACTGCTGAGTGTACATCGGAGACGCTCCCAGGAGGGACGGCTGTTGTACTCCTAAAGCTATGGGAGAAACATGTGAGATTGTGACTGCTATAATCGACAACATTCAAACAAGCACAAGCAAACTTTGACCTGTCAATGTAAACCAAACGAAAACATCTTGAGCTTTGACCTTCACAATTAGAGAGCTAGAGAAAACTCTCTTTATTCAGTTTAGACTAACAATTAAGGCATTTTTTGTTCAATGTTAAGTAGTACCAATAATGTAAATCAAAATACGTGTTTATGCAAGCATTTATGATGACTTACAATGTAAACTGTTCAGGTCCAGGGACTGTCCGGAGTGGCCTGGTTGTGATACCGCAGTTGCGGCAAACTGGGCCGCCCATGGAGGGTTCTTCTGCCCCCCGAACTGGGCCATGGAGACCTGCTCGTGTTTTCTGCTGGACCAGATGGTGAATTATTTCCTGAGGGGGGACGTTATTAAAACTTAATAAAATTGCAAGCTCAAAACATTACAAGCATAAAACTAGATGGACAGGAACTAAAGATTGTTGTTTCAGGGGCTGCCTGCCACATACAGATTACCACATACATGGATATCAAAGACATACAAAATCAATGGTTGTTGATCTTTGTAACTTCAAGCGCTCCTATTGCCCAAGACAAGAATCGAAGGGCCCTCATGTTTAGACTATATGCTATTTTATATTGTACCATTGCTGCAAAGATGCTTGTTTTTAACCTTTCTGAAACAGAAACTGGGGCTGTCCATAGGTTAAAATAAAGCTTATGAGCATTCTTATGATTTCTCTTTTAAGTAGTTAACATGTTTAGTTTATTAAGAAATCTAAATTATATGTAACAAAAATAGCTGCAAAGAAGATCTGAGTAATTTACTGACAACTTTGTTTGCAAGATTTTAGTTTAATTTAAATAACTTCAAGTAATCTTGAGAGCCAGAGACTGCTGTCTAGTTAGGGAGTTTACTAGATTTTGAAACACTGCTAATCCCATCTGTCAGCTCCTGAACAGCAAAGGACTGTTTGCAACCTCTTCCTACTTCAAACCCCTGTCTAAGTCCAGATCGAGTAGTGAATAAGACACACTATTAGCCAATCTTTTATATGCACTAGTAGCTTAGCACACCAACGTATTCTCAATGCAAGCTAAGGAGCTAACGGAGCAATATAACAACACTGACAATTTAAAACCCCGTATTATCACCGTCAACCCCTATGAAGTGAGTCAACTCAAACTAAGCAGCGGTCTCGGTGGTAGTAAGTCACAACTGTGCTGACTCCAGTGTTTTGTTTTTCAGCAGTGCTATCTGATTCGGGCCCTTGCATGAGCACACTGTCTAGTTTTCTGTCCGTCCACTTTCTAGTATCATTTAAACCTCAAAAGTGTATAGAGTCTACGCAGCATAACACAGTGCATGACAAAGCATTAATAATATCACAAAACTTCAGTCGATATATACGCATGCAAGCTAGCTGTTATTGTTGCTGCTTACCCGTCGTCCTCTCAGTCTCACCGGTTGAGACCTGGTTGAGACGTCTGGATGTAGCGCATGCGCAGATAGTTTGAAGTACATCAGCGCATTACTGATCCAGGGTCGGATGACAATAGACAAGAAAAACCTGACAGTGGCGCACACTGGCGTGAAATCAAATAATGGGCCTACATAACGCACACAAATAAAAAATAACTCATAATACAAAATAATACATAACAATAATACTAAAGGTTCAGTTGTATGGCTAGCATATAACAGAATCATTATTATTATTGGATCGTTTTACTTTAAATCATGTTTTCTCCACTCAAAATGCATGAGTCATTTATTATATGAAATACAAAAGAATTAGTTATCCGCGTTTTAGACAAGTTGGAGCTGTCTGTTTTATTCTTATTTTTAATTGAAATTTTGAAAACATTTACTAGTATTTCCAAACCATGTAGACGTAGTAAACAAGCAAGTCTGTGTTTCCTTCAAATGTCACCCGAAAGGTTAATTTTTAGCTTTTAAGTTTCCATTATATTAATCATTTAAATTCCAAGTGACTTGAGACTTGAACACGGCGGAAAGATTTGTTTAACATCAAATAATGCACAGAAAAAATGATCCAAAACTGAAAATTGATGTCCACTAATAGCAAATATGCATTGAAGAATTTGTTACAAAATTCCATCATCTACAGGTGTAAGAACGTAAGAACCTGCTTTTCGTCATGGAATAAAACAATTTAAAAGATAATTGCGACTTTTCCCCCCTACAAATTATGGGACATATGGCCTACTCGCAATTGGGAGAAAAAACTTAGGCCTAACTTTTTTTTTATCAGCAGCAGAATCAAACTTCCATTTTAATACTATATTACAAAAAATGATTTAACAGCAAATGTCTCTGGACATTTTAATATTAATAATTCATTACAAAGCACTATTCTCGGCACTCAAAGCGCTTTACTTAAGGGGGAATCTCCTCAACCACCACCAATGTGCAGCATACACCTGGATGAAGCGACAGCAGCCATAGTGCCCCAGAACCCCCACCACACAAGCTTATTGGTGGAGAGGAGACAAGAGTTATGAAGACAATGAACAGGAGGCCAAAATGGACAGAGGCCATAGGATGCCGGGGTTACAACCCTACTCTGTTGTACTCCACAGAGAGTCAGGACCTCAGTTTAACGTTTCATCCGTAGGACAGTGCTCATTCACAGTACAGTGTCCCCGTCACTACACTGGGATGTTAGGACCCGCAGACCACAAGGTGAGCATCCCCTTCTGGCCTCACTAACACCTCTTCCAGCAGCAACCTAGTTTTCCCAGGAGGTCTCCCATCCAGGTACTGACCAGGCTCAACCCTGCTTGGCTTCATTGGGCTACCAGTCTTCTTGGGCTACAGGGTTATATGGCTGCTGGCATGGTATTAGATATTCAAATCTCTCATTCAGGAGAAATTAGTGAAACACAAATTTTTCACAAATGGCTTGACATTTTTATTCTGAAGTGCAGAATAAAAATGGAGTCTTATAGAACAAAATGCAGAAAATTACAAACAAGCTAAAAATTTGTTTCAAACCTAAGAAGAAAAGTTGTAAGTGGTATGACAAACATCTACACCAAGACAATCACTAATTTAAACACAACTTTATTTCAGTATAGGTCCTCCCGAACTGCTGGATGGCAGTGGATGAATACAATCTTCCACAACTGATCTCATTCTGAAAGACTCTTAGAGCTGTTGTAGATCTAATATTGAAAGTGGTCAATGGAAGTTTAAGAATGTATCAGGATCACAGCATTGAATTCATACCAAAAAAACTCCCACTTATTTAATGCGGTCACCAGACGTCTAGGTGAAATTTCAACATGCAATAATGATTTGAAATTAAAAAGAATTACAAGCGTCTTCAATTTAACTTTTTCTCTCAGACAAGTAACAAACCTGTTTAAAGATCTAAAAGAGCAACAGTCAGAGCACATGACGGTAATATGGAAAGTGCAGAGCTTAATTTCTTGTACTTGCAACCACAATATTGCACTATTAGTGGAAACAGAACAACTTACGACTTTAGGCTTGGTTAAATATTACAGTATATTCTAGTTTCTGAACCTTAAATATTCAGCATCTTTATGGAGAGTCTGAATCCCACTATGATTATAACACATTGATAGCAATTGAAATATGTTGACAGCAGAGCCGGACAGGTCTCACGCTATGAGTCTTGCAGTTTCTTCTCCAGTTCTGTAAAAACCTTTGTGTTGATCTCATCCACTTCATCCTCCACCTTATTAAATACAAAGATACACATAGACATGTGAATAGTGAAAGTAATGATCACTGTAGGTAAAATATGCAAGTAATGTTCACATGAATAACTTTAAAGAGGCCATGTAATGCCGTTTTTTCAAATTAAGTCTTGGTTTTGTTTTTGGGGTCTAACAGAATTGGTTTTCATGCTTGAACATTCAAAAGACTAATTCTATTTCAAATATTTTACATTATTGCAACACTTCCGTTCCGTGTGTCACTAACGATCTGTTAAGTTTCTGTCTCTATGAAAACCCTCCTTACGAAAAAAGGGAAATGTGCTCTGATTGGTTGACCATTTCGAGCATGTTTTGGAAATGTCACGCCCCCTTTTTTGTCCCAAGTATGTCTTAGGCAGGAATTATTTAAATGAGGGATATTGAAGAAAACATTGCCTGGAAGAAAACTCAAGACAACAATCAAGGCATTTCTGGGAGAAAAGGTGCGCACTGAAATAGGAAAAATCTCCCTTTAGAGTGGACTTTGTAGCTTTGGGCTTTGTAACTTTACAGATCTTTTTCATGCTCAAACAGCAGCATTACACACTAAAGAAACATAATAGGCCACCTTTAATGGATTTATATCTCTCACCTGTTCTACCAGGTCTACCTCGGGTACATAAAACTGCAACATGTTCTGGATGCCGTTTTTTAGGGTAACTGTGGAGCTGGGACAGCCAGTACAGGAGCCAATCAGCTTCAACTTGACAGTGCCATCCTCAAAGCCTTTGAATATGACATCTCCACCATCCTCCTGAACCGTGGGTCTTAAGGAAAGCAGACACGTTGAGTTTGTTTACCACCAAAATGACAATATATGTATATATATAATGACAATATGACAGTAGGAAAAAATATATACTATGGAAGTCAATGAGACCAGAAACTGTCTGGTTACTGATATTCTTCTAAATATCAGAAAATCGGCTGAATGGATACGAAAACGGTAAAACTCAACTGTTTAACTCTGGGGGATTGTAAAATGAGCCTATTTCCAAAAAAAAGTGGAGTATCCCTTTATGTTACAATTCTTGCATAGTGTGCCTTTAATGCATCCTTCCTGAATAAAAAGTATATATATATATATATATATATATATATATTTATAATTGACTTTACTTCAAACTCTTGAAAGGTAGTGTATATGGAATGAGAAAAATGAAACATACCTGATCCTTGTGTCTAACAGCTCTTTGATCATTGAGACAATTTCATCATCATCCTCTGTAATACCTGAAGAATAAAGACACATTAAAATAATCAGACCAGTTCAAATACAGTACATAATGCACCATCATTTATTTAGTTAATTAATTTATTTATTTAGTGAAATGTTTGGCTCACTGCTCTCAGCATGTGTTGCTCCCATTGTGATGGACTTTCCACTCTCAAAGAACTTAGTGATGACCTCAGTCGCATGTCGTTTAATGTCTGTCCATTCAACATCATCATCTGTCTTTAATAAGTAACAATATATTCATCAATTTAAATGCAGTACTTCAGAACACACGCTATCAATCAAAACAGAATGTCTAATCGCTGAACGCTACCTTAGTCAGTGTGATAAAATCTGGGCCATAAAAGACACTTTTTATGCCTTCAATTTGGAAAAGATCCCTGTTGGATGATTACAACAGACATATTTAATACACAGCAAGGCTACACACGCCTTTTGATGGATGCAAGAGCAACTGAATAGCTCTAACTGACAGATAATCAATGCAGAAGAATTAATGATACATTCAAATCACTATTTGCAAAAGGACACTATGACTTGAAAGAAGACAATAAAGTGGAAACCATGTTTACCTGGCTAAAGGGGAACTCTCAGCTGAGTTTGATGTTGGGAAATCGTGAGTCCCTGTCCCCAAAACAGGCTTACCGGGAAGAAACTTTAGACTTCTGGGATTTGGTGTGTCTTGAGTTGAAATTGAAATCATTCGTACTAACGGAAAAAAAAAACAACAACAAAAAAACCCTAGTAAGTCCTCAGATGGATCACAGGACTGTAAAATCTAAATTCAGCAGCATTAACGTTACATACAAACTTTAAATCATCAAAGTGATCTGAAAGAGGATATTTGGTAAAAGTAAAATGCTTCACCTGAAAATGCTTTGCATTTATACTGTTGTGACTGTATTCTGTGGGAAGCCCACATTGAATACCACTTATTTTGGTCATTTACAGGCAATCTAAAAGAGAATATAAGTGAATACATTTGCCACGCACTCTATACATATTCTCTATATACACGCCAAATACTTCCATAATCAATAAAATAATAGTGAATAAATGAAACATAATACATTGAGGATCAAATGAATACAAAGAATTTCATTCAAACAATACACATTATTTAAATGTATTTTTATGATAGTGGAAGTCAACCAAGGTAACGTTAATCATTTGACTGTTGGTGCTGCTTTGTGGAAATTACGGTAAACATTGTCGCCTAGAACTATCGTCATTGGACAGTATATTATGTACATCTTGGTTTTTAAATACTGTGAAAGATACAGTATGCCATTTCCAACCTTAATCGATTTGTCCGTCTAAGTTGTAATAGACTCCATCTTATAGACGCCGCCATTTCGATTGTTTTGAAATTTAGGACCCCGATGCAGACAATAGCGCTCCTGTTCAAAAATACTTTGTGTATATTTAATGCATGTTTTGTGTGATTTTAAACATATAAAAAGTGCTTATTAAAAAAGTTGCGCAAAGAGTATGAAATTAGAGTAAATGACGGCAACAAAAAAAAAAAAAGCAATTGAAGTGCATAGACGTTGAAGTGCACCTGGCATGCCAGGCGCAAGTGGTCTAATGCTCGATTCATTTCTTAAAGGGATAGTTCTCCCAAAAATGTTTTTTTTTTATTTTTTTTTTTATCGTAATTTACCTAGTCACCTATTCTAAATCTATGGCTTTTAGTTACTCTTGGTGGTATTTATTTTTTTATGACCAATGCATGCAGAATGCAGGACGTTGACCATTGATTGCATGTAATCCCAACAAATTTTAGTTGGCATGAACCATACTCTTCCCTATCTGAGTGAACAGTCTCTTGAATGAGGAAAAGAAAAAAGTTGGGCGAGATTTTGTCCATCAGGAACCTATGGTCAGGAATTGATTATATAGGCTATATATATATATATATATATATATATATATATATATATATATATATATATATATATATATATATATATATATATATATATATATATATTATTATTATTACACTCTAACCAACAAAGTCAATATACAGTCAGAATTGCAACAAAGTGGAGAATGGTCAGGAATTGATATGGTAGTGATTTGCTATTGCTGTGATCTCATGTGTGATGAGGTGATGACAGGTTGTCGGCATTCCATACATAGACAGTAGTCACGCCTCCTCGTGCCAGTAAATACGTCATCAGTAAATATTTGTCACTCAAGAGGGAGGGGAAGATATTTCAAACAAAGAGAGCACATGAGGGCCCTTGTCTTAAAAAAATCCATAAAAAATAAGAACTGTCAATAGACATTTCTAAATTCCATCGCACCAACGTTTTTTTTCGCATTTAATCTCCAAATTAGTCTAGAAACAACATGAAGACAGTCGCCTAGCCTATATTTTAAATGATTATCCAAGTCAAGTCTCAAGTCTTTGGGTCCAAGAATTTTATGTTCTATTTAATGTTCTATTTTATAGCAATTGTTTTTACACCTAGTTATTATATTTAATTAACAAAGTTTTGAAATATCAAAACTGATTTCTACTTTATCTTTTTTCAATATATATATATATATATATATATATATATATATATATATATATATATATATATATATATATATATATATTCACAATTTTAAAAAAATATATATTTTCAAAATATATACGGTTACCACGAGAAAAATGTTGAGCTCAATGTTTGAGTTGCCGTAGTGTGTTGTAGCTTTCAAGCAGTGATGTCTTACATTACGGCACAAACCCGTGTGAATAAACTTTTTACAGTATGGTAGGCTATAAAAGTCGTCAAAGTAAACAACACAAAGAAGGCGATATTATAACGCACCCTTCAGGACTCAACAAACCGATCTGTGTAAATGACTCGGACAGGGCCACAAAATGTGTAAATTAAATTGCTTGGATTAATTGATTCATTTTCAATTTAAGTGAAACGAAGATTATCACAACTTGGCCTAATGTGTGACTGACAGCCCTAAAATGCGTCACGCCACGCGCAATATAATAATAACGCTTGTGTGTTTGCCGCAGCACACAATGATAGGGCATTAATTAATTAAGATTAGCAAAAATAAATTGTGTTTCATGCTGACATGTGGGGTAGTAAAGAGAGACGTACCGGTAATCTGAAATGCCATACCAAAATGACTTTTCACGACTCGCTGAGTGTCTGCATGTCTTCAAGTCCAAGTCTCCAGTCATTTTTTTTTTGTTGTTGTTGCGAATTTCTGTTACTCGAGTCCAAGTCGCAGACGCGAGTTTCAATCTCTGTGTTTTTAGAGGCTACTCTTGTATGCTCTTTTTCCAGATCTACAAAAAGCCAAATCAAGACACCGATGAGGCTTTTAGCAGAAAGATTTATCTGAACTACAGGAATTTCAGGCAGTGTATGTTGTATGTTGCACAGATCGATTGCATTCAAAGAGAGTGAATTTGCCTAATGCTAGAAAATTAAGAGGGAGCATTGTCGTGACTTGGTGGTATCTACAGTAGATGTTTTGATTCGATTAAAGTTGGAACTTGGACTGAAAAGTTTGAGAACCACGGCTCTAGTCTAAACTAACATGCACCCAGGAGAACTATGAGTAAGAGCATAAGTAAACACTGCAAAACTGAGTTGACTCAACCCAAGTTGTCTTATGGCTGTTATATCTTCTTGTCTTAAAGCAGGTGATTACCATTAAGGAGTGGCTGAATGTCTCAAAGCTTTTTTTTCTTCTTTTTCTCTCCATGTAAGAATGTAGTTCATCTGGTAGAGGAGATAGTAGACTGTAAAGGCAAGAGAAAAAGTGAAAGATGTTAAAGGACGTGTTTAGCTTTTCAAGACCTCCGTGGAAGTATTACTTCTGAGATTATCAGCACTTTACTTTCTTCTTGAAGCAACTTTCTCCAAGAAACATGGCTGTTTGGGTTATTTTACCCATTGTTCTGTGTGCTGTCTCATTCATCGGGTGCTGGACAGTGTGAGTTAACCAAATTATTTGCTGTTCCTCTCAATTTAAATAACCTATTACAAATACATGCTGCTTCTCAAGGTCAGCTACAACTCTAAAGTTTGTTTCAGGTTAAGATGTTTTATAAGAGGATATTACCATTAGACAGATAGATAGACTAGTTTCAATCGTAATTTGATGTTTTAATCATAATTTATAATATCTACATTATGACAATGGTGCTGACGTGTAAAGATGGTTGCATAACCATCTTCACAGCATAACATCAACGAGAGGCAAGTAATTTCAGTGCTGATGTCATAAGCATTATGACACATTACATTTTAAACTCAGTAACCGAACATGAGTCAAGATCAGAAAAACTCAAAGACAAGTAAATGCTGGTCTTTCTACTCTTTCTAATCTAATCAGGGGAGTCTGATCTGAGACATTTTCACATTGTTAGATGTTCATAATTTCTCGTGTAACTGAATGCTTTATCAACAGGCTTATTGGTTACTAAAGGTTGCTTATTATTAAACAACCCTTATGCATATTTACCAGTGTTGGGTGTAATTAATTACTTAGTAATCTGATTTCTGTAATTTAATTTATTTTCCCTTGAAAAAGTTAAGTAAGGGATTACTCTTATTTTTCTGTTATTTAATCACTGTTACTTTTGATGTATACTGTATCGGATAGAGCAATTGTATACAACAATAGTGGTTTTAACATCAAAATTGAATGTTAAAATGTATGTTTTTAATGTAACCTTCTCCTTTTACATACTTTGGTCAGCTCAAGAATAATGAATGCAATTTTATATTAATTACTTGAATTAGCAATAGAGCAGTTTCATGCCTGTCCTTTTATTGGTCAGTGGTTGATATGGGATTTAGAAAGTAATAAGTAATCCAATACTTTTTTAGAGATACAGTAATCTAAGAAGGTAATTCATTATTTTTTTTAGAGTAATTCACCCAACACTGATCTTTACTAGTACAATATTAAATACTGAACAGAATTAATAGGCTACAGAAAAAAACTAAATATGCTATCCCATAGCAAAATATTTGAACTTTTTTCCTTCTGATTTTAGGATTAGTATTTTCTCCTAACATAAAATGACATTTGTTTTAAAGGGCTCTCTTGTCTTTTTCTACAGATATGGACTTGCGTTACGTTTCAACCACGTCTGCTCACTCACTAACTGGTAAAGTGATGAATTCAACCTGCATTATTTAACGTTTCCTTCATTTATGCTTCATGAAAACATTGTTGGGTTTCTTAACAGGGAATACAGAAACTCATGTCAAACAAATGAAACGGGGAACTGCTGCACCCTGGATAATATTCCCACCATAAGGTTTGTAAAACACATTGACCTTTGAAACACATGCTATTTTCCACTTCATAATACAAAGGAATGACAGGCATTTTCTGCTTATTTTGCAGCTCAAGTGGAGCGAATTTTCCGGAAAATTCTCTATTCACAGCAACAATCAATGCTGGTTCATTTTTGTGTAGGTGTATTTCAGACAATAGGCCTAGCTCACATCTTTGTATGGGGTGTGCACTACATAATTCCCATAATTAAATTTGTGTATCAGTTTATATGTGAAATATTTTAATATAGATATATAATAAATATTGAGTAGGCATGTCCAAACATTGACTGTTAGTTTAATAAAGTGCACAGAATGTCCATAAGACTCTTTGTCACTAACAGTGAATTGAATTATGATTTCACAATTCTGTGTAATATATCCTCTCTTTTCCCCCACAGTTCTGATTTTCTGTATTTTCCATCATGCACACATCCTGGACAGGAACAATGTTTATTCTCTTCTCAGTAAGATTGCTATGATTTTAGGCTGTGTGGTGTCTATGGGTGCTTTCGTGGCTGGAAACTGCAATGTAAGTACAGATGAACACCCTTCACTAATTTCTCTTCTTGCTCATGTAAAGCTAATAAACGATTCAGTGTCATCGATGTGATGAATCAATTCTCAAGTGACGAGAGCCTTAATATGAGAATCTAACAATGCTTACTTTTAACAAACACACAACAGTCAAGCTCCTCAACCATGTATTTTACAAAAGCATTTATGTCAAGTTGATCATAGGTGGAGTCACAAAGCAAACTCTTCTCAGGCTTGGTAGACTGTTTCCTGTAGGCGTACTCTGTGTAAATATAATAAACATGCATGATGTTATGCACATTACACATTAAATAACTAGTTTCCACTTCATGTTAATTAGGGTACATCAGGGATAAAGACAAACTCTTAAGAAAAATGTGCTTTTCACTAATGCCATAGTACGATGGCAGAAAAAAAATATGTTTGTATTGAACATTGATGGAGCAACAGATTTTGTGTATATATGTATATGTGTGTTTGTGTGTCTATATGTATATGTGTGTGTGTGTGTGTGTGTATATATATATATTTAAATACAGAAACAAAAATAGTTTATTTTAATAAAGATTCTGAAAGCATTGAAGAAAATCCAATGATTATTTAATATAGATTGTCAGTATTAATGTACAATAAGTTATATTTTATTATATGACATGATTAATATTATATTTTTAAATATGATGGTTTCATTATAAATATGGTGATAATCTCTAAGGTGGACACCCAACTTAATATATGATATTTACCATCTGAATCTAACCATGACATGTCAACAAAGGAAATATCAGCCAGCAGTTTATTATCATGATAATGTGTCAGTTCATGTCATGAACTGACACATTATCTCCTTTAGTGAAACAGCCAGATAGATGATGTGTCCTGTGTTTTTCTTACAGCCAACCGAGCTGACGTTGCTCCATTACCTGGGTGCTGCCCTGAGCTTTGTGTTTCTGTGTCTGTACATGACCATCTTGACCTTCCTCACTGGTAAATGTGTGATGACGGGGTGTGAACGGGTTCTCTACCCACTACGCAGCATCTCCACAACTCTCCAGATTTCTGCCACCATCCTCTGTATCCTTGTATGCTTAAAATGTTTTGATGGTAATGCTATTTTTTTTATAAAATATAGTTCAGTGCATACAAAAAGCCTAATGTAAGCAAGTATGAAGTGCAGGTGAAAATGAAGACCTATAGACCATTTGGGAGAAGATGTCAGAGATGTCATGCTCATTGTGGTGGCAGAAAAACTGTAATTGTCTGCTCCACCCTCAAAATACGCCACTGCTGTTTGCAAAGTGTCTAGGCTATTTGGACACTGAAGAGAAGCTTTAAATGTATGAATGGCATTGCATTATGTAACTAAATAGCAAATCAAGGGATGTGTGTTTTATATAAATAAAGCCTAGACACACATTAAAGAAAACATTTCATAAAAATAGGTTTAAAGTGATTCACATTTTAAATTAATAGACATAGGCCTACAGTTCAAAATGAAGATAAAAATGTATTTAAATACTTTCTGGTTGTCAAGCATCGTAAATGTGATGAACTACATCTGGCAGCTGACTTCATACATCCACTTGGTGTACATTTACACCAAGTGCAAATAGCTCGCCTTGTTGGTAGAAGCTATTTACACTAACTCCGCACAGCAGTGTCTGGCTGGGCTTGACAAAAGGACAAAAAAACGGCTGTAATTTGACAGCCATAGGGACTAAGTCACGTAGAAGATCCTTTTGACGCGAGTTCGATTCCATCGTTTATCCCATCGCATATCGGATTGGAAAGGCGTTTATTTTCAATAAATATGAAGAAAATATGTAAAAAGTGGAATATACCAGTTGTTTAATAATAAAGTGTTTATAGGGTAGGGTTAGGGTAAGTGTAGGGAGTACTTTATTGTCCGAATAATTTAATAATCATTTACACTCAATATGTTATTATTGCATACTGTACTAAAATACTGAGGTGCAAATAATATCTACTATTAACTAGTAGTTAATAATAACTACTATTTACACTAAATCGCCGTTTTTTAATGCTTTAGAAAGAATTCTTGGAAAAAATCGTATAAACTTCACAATAAGGTAATTAACAACCAATGAGCAATAAATAAGTTAGAGTATTTATTAATCTTGCTTAACGTTAATTAAACTATTTATTGTTAGTTTGTCAGCTCAGGTCCTTTAAATAATATTAACCTTTTTGAAAAGTGTTACCAAAGTCTGTTAAGATCACCAAGGCTGCATTTATTTGATTAAAAATACAGTAAAAAAAGCAATATCATTACAATTAAAGATTACCGTTTTCTAATTTAATATATATCCAAATGTAATTTATTCCTGTGATCAAAGCTGAATTTTCAGCATCATTACTCCAATCCTTCTAATATGTGAATTTGATATTCCAGAAACCTTTCTTATTCGGGATTCTCTGATGAAAAACTTTCTGGGGCAACCGTAGATGTTAAAAATTTGATCAAATATTACCGTTTTTTCTCCATGACTTCTCTGCTCTTATCAGACGGCATCTTCTTCATCCAGGAGGATTACTACTATAAGCACATCTCTGCTGTGTTTGAATGGCTGCTGTCTGTCAATCTGCAGCTCTATGAACTCAGCTACTCCGCAGAGTTCTTCTTTTTCTCCTCATCGATGCTTTCAGTGCTTTTGACAAAGAAAGAAGAGGAGAAATGTCTCATTTTGTCTTAATGTCGAAAGAATCCTTCAGAAGATCGATAGTTTTCTTCATTTTTCAATCATGGATTCATAATAGATGTTGTAACCTCATTCAGGAGACATTTGAAGACCTTTTTTTGTTTTTTGAAGTGGCAATTTATGAGGTTGCAAGCACTGGATTTACTTCGGAGCAGGATACTCTGAATTTTCTCAGAGTGGAGCAACGGGCACTTTGAGCGTCTCAGTTGTTTTAGCACTTTTACTTCAAAATACTATGGCATTCGACTGAGAAAAGCACCTTACAAATACAATATTTGATCTCATATCTAGATTTCCGGTGAGCAAGAGTAACTTGGTTGGTGTATTCAGCTTAAATGATTGTTCAGTGTTTACCTCACACTTTTAATCTAATCACTTCCCCGGAAATGTGGAATCAGCTGCTGGCAGGAAATGTGTATTTGTCAGAACTGAAAATGGAAAGGTATAAATAGAAAAAGATAAGAATAACGTAGTCACAGGTTTATCTCAAATGGAGTTATTTTGCATTATTGCTTATAGTGTCAAAAGTTCAATTTAGAGACTAGGGTGAATTCAAGTAAACAGAGAACATTATAGATGGATACGTGGTTAAATTTACCTGAAATTACTATAAAAAAATATTTATTTGAAAATGTAATTTTATAGAAGACAAGATCATTGTCAAGTTTGATTCCAGATAATTTTTTAACAAAGAATTTCGATTAAAAAAACGTTATTTCCTCTGATAAAACAAGCAACAAAGGGCTAATTACCTCTGTATGGTAGTTTGTAGATATTTATAGATGTATATTCCAAGCTTTTCAGTGTTGAGATGCAGTTATGACAAGCTTAAAAACAGACTTTACGGGTTAAAGCCACATTCACACTAAGAATGATAACTAAAATGATACGGATATATAGTTCCCAAAATCGTTTTAAATACTAACAGAGTCTAAAAAACAGCACAGAAACAGTTCCATTAGTTACGGTAATTACGACACCCAACAGAGCGATATCTTCCACTTGTGTGGACGCTATTACAGTTATGGTTCTTCTTGGTGTGAATGAGCCTTGAGTTTGAATGCAACAACTTACATGAATCAATTTTACTTAACTATACTGGCATTGATGGTTCCATAAAGAACCTTTAACATCCATGGACACTTTACATTGCACAAATGGTTCTTTATTGTGGAAAAATTTTGTTTAGCTTAATAATAATGTTTATCTTTACACTAAGAAAACTTCTCACTGAAAGGTTTGTTGAGGAACCTCCGTTTGAAACCTTTATTTTATTTTTTTATAGGTGTATGCTGAAAAGGGCAGATGAGTTTAATGATGAGTAGCTCACTATAATCTAAAGATGTAACTCCTTTTGCCAAATGTCACCGGATGTTTGACAGGAATACAAATGGTTTGACAACATAATGGCCAGGGTATTAAACATGCAATGGTATAAAAAGTTGTGTGGTTACAGCAATGCAATGGAAGCATGAGTCGTTCCACACCTGCTCTCTGTATTTCTGACACACCTCATTGTGTTTAACTAAGAAAACCATTCTTGCATGTCATAATTCACCTGGCCAGGTGAAGATTATATCGCAGTTTTTCTATAAAAATTTAATTTGATTGGTGAGGTTTACTGGGGCAATCATCTAAAAACTAGTTACTAATGACATTTTCATCATTGAACTAATATATATATATATATATATATTTATATTTACAACCATGAACCATCCCAACCGTGAATACTTTAAATTGTTCTGAGAACCAAATAATCTGACATGCCTTCATTTAGTCTACTTTGTAGCAACTATACGATCTGAACTACTACATGATTGAGAATTAGATTTAGGGAGGAGAGTTATAGGAACCTCACATTCACAGTCAGACTGAAGGAGTGACTTTGAGGTTATGTACACAATACTGATGCACATTAAGAAAGACACTGATGCAGTTTAGGACTTTGGACCTTTGTGTTGAACAAAGAACAAGCATATTTGCACTTCCGGTTCCATCATGCTGAAGTCAATGGGTATTTGTTTAAATGCCTAAATAAGGTTTGTAGTTAACACAAGCCAACACCGTCTCATGAAAGTGCGTATCTATACCATGATTGTCATTTCTCGTGACATTTATACGCCAAGAATGGTTTTTGCGTGCATATGCTTCGCACTGAAAACCCCTTGGGTAGGTTTAGGGGGAAGGGCAGTGGGGAGTTCGTACTTGTACGTCAAAAAGCACGTACCATATACACGCAAAAACTATTTTTGGCGTATAAATGGCACGAAAACTTTACGAACTTTTATGAGATCGGGCTCCACAAGCTCAAGATATACTCACATTTTATTTTACGAAATAAAATACAATGCCCCACTTGCAAGATTTTACTTGTTTTGGATAAGGTGGTTGCTAACAAGTGGCTAAATGGGACGACAGAGAAACTAATTCACTTTCAATGCGTTCTTGTGAACTATTCGAACTTTCCAACTTGTAGAATTCAAATAAAGATTGAAAGCTGTCAGAAGATGTGGTGCTGTTGGAGTTGTCTTGTGACCGTGGTGTAGTAAATACTACCTTTAGCTTTTTACTATACTCCTGACTATATTTAGACTTCAAAAAGAAAATAAATGGTGTTCATTTTTGAAGATTATCTTGAAGAGAAAAACTTGTAAGAATCATGAACTTATGTTGAGCTTATTTTCTGCAACAATTCAAAAGGAAACCAGCTTGTAGGTACTTTCTTGGTTGGCCTACAAAAATACATCTCTGCATCCAAAATGTACTTTGTAACTAGTCACGAAGTAAATTCAAATTCAATTGTAGTACCTAATCAGACAGTATGTGATTTTGGATGCAGCCAGCGTATTCATCAAGTGCCTGTTCAAAAGATTACTTTGTGCTAATGACATCAATTAACTAAAAGGAAATGAGCAAACCTTTTGTATAAAAGAGTCAAGAGAATGAAGAAATGGAAAAGGATTCGATTGTTAATGCAAAGCACATAACCTTTACTTTGAAAGAAGGTAATATACATCCTGGAATTACAGATAATAAAGATACATTATGAGCAAAATAAATTCACAATGGATATCCTCTCTTCTTTCACTGATCCAAAGAGTGGGGCAAACTAGAAAATGTCTACAGCGTCAATGAGGGAAAAGGTGGAAGCAAACTTAAAAAAGCATGTATGTCCAGGCATTCACTGAATACACTGTAAAAAAGAAAAGGAAAAACAGCAAGCAGTAGTCCACATTGCTAAGAACCTCAAAAAAACAACTGATAGAAAAGAAAGGAGCTTGATTTTCATGGTGTTCCTCTCACTACATAGTTCAACTGCAACGCATACATCATAAATAGATGGAGGGGAGAAACAAGCAAGATGCCACAATTCCAGCATAGCTGAAACAATAAATGACCACTCCTCCAAATTTCAAACTTGGAGCATGACCAAAAGTTATCCTTTACAAACCTTTAAGATAGTCAGTCTGCAGGCGCCTCTGCAATCACTTCTCATGCCAAACACCTCTCTAACCAAAGCATGTTAAAACAGTTTGGGCCCTTAAAACATCCGTGTGGATTAAGTTGTGTGTTTTTTTTTTTTTTTGTTCATTCATGACGTGACGCGTGAGAACGAAAGGTTAAAGCAAAGAATGGTATGTCTCTTATCTAAGCCTTAGAACCTCTTCAGCTAGGTAAGTCTCGATTAGTCCTTTAAACTCTCTCAAATCACTAAAAAATGATATCAGTAACATCTAGCTTAACTGCTATAGTTTTTCTCTCAGGTCTAAACAAGCAGACGTCCCCTAATCCACACGATAATGGTGCTGATCATTTCAGGCTGGAGAGCACTACATTTACATATTTGATTTGTTTTCTTTTCTTAAAAAGGAAGGGCACTACAGTAGTTGACTCAAACTCAAAAGTATTAATGTGATGCAAATTTGAAATTTTATAAACCTACAATGAGTTGAAATTAGTTTTCTTCAAACTGAGTACATGTTCTTTGTTGTAGAGCCACTTTTGCTAGAGGTGTCGTCGTGTGACTGGTATCCGATGAGGGTTTTGCTTGGGATACTCAAACGCTCTTTGTATTGTTGCCTAAAGGGGAAGAACAACAGATATCACAATGAATAAATGAGTCACAGAGAAATCTGTTAGATATCAGCATATTTACATCAAACATCTGCTAAACACATTCCGGTGGAATTAACATTAACTTCCAGTCAAAAACTGAGGGTTATTTAGTTTATTCAGCAAGGACGCATTTCATTGATCAAACATAAAAAAATTCAAACATAAAATTCTATTCTAAACTTATATTTCTATTCTATTATCTTGTATCCTGAAAAAAATACATCATGGTTTCCACAAAAATATTAAGCTGCAATATTAGTTGAAATGCAAAAAATCTGCATATTTAGAATGATTTCTGATGGATCGTGACACTGAGGACTGGATTAATAAAGCTGAAAATTCAGCTTCGCCATCACAAAAATAAAAAACATTTGAACAAATATTAAAATAAAAAAAAATTTTGAATTATAATTTCACAATACTAGTTTTACTGTATTTTTGATCAAATAAATGCACCTTTGGAAAATGTGTTCAAAGGGCTGTGGAATGCGACTAAACTGTTGCATTTTGAATTTTTTCAAGCCTATTTATCAGCTCGGCTTAAAACACAGCGCAGGCGAATGCGTGTACGTGCTGACAATTGGATCACACGAGTGACGCGACCACTAAACTGCGCAGTGAGATCCAGCGAGAAGCACTCGAGTTTATATCTGATGCTAAATGAGAGTTCAACAACAAAACTGGAGAAACATTGTGCCACAACGATCTAGTTAAAATACTTTTCAATCCACATCAGTCTCCAACATTTAGCATGGATTTGTAATGTAATTATGAGTATTAAAATTATAAATGGAGTAATGGAATATACTTACCCTTCAGTATTTTTGTTAAGCTACAGCAGTTTTGTGCATTTGTATTTATACTAAATGTATTTAGGCTACCTTTTTTCATAAACAAAAAACGTAGAAAAGTAATTTTTTACCATGGTAGTGAGGTGCTATTCTTTTTTTATCTGTGGTTATCTTGATCTACAAATGCATGATGCTATAGAAGAGTCTTAGCTTAGTCAGAATATTTAAAATCCTCCCTAAAACAAATTTGTTTGTTAAAAGTTTACAGATGTTACTGTTTTTGTTAATGAAAACAAATGTACATCCGCATCCCAACTCAAGCTACTGCATTTCCCAAGAGACAAAGCATGTAATATTATTCATTATTAATTAGCAACGCACCCTATCGTCATGATAGCGTCCCTGTTTTGGCAGTTGCCTGTCCAGATGGCTATTTTATCCCCCTTTGGCCTGACATTGACCACAGCTCCACAGACGTCTTCACTAGCCTCATCAAAAGACTCCCCGATTAAACATAACAGCTGCAAAACACACGCACAGTATGAAGTTATGCAAATCACACCGAACCATCCACAAAACCACGGAAAAAAAAAAAAAAATCTTACCGTTTCCATCCAGTAGCGGTCAAGGTCATTGTGTCGTTGCTGTTTGCTGAGGGTCATTAACCACCTTCCTCCGAGTTTATTCCTGTCATCCTCCCACATGGGTTTAATACCATCCTGAGACATACACAATCTGGACATCAGTGTTTTCTCATTTTTGCCAAGCGCTAACATTCATCCCAGATAATTAAATCTGCAGTCACATGGTCAGAGTGATGCCCACAGAAACTCAGAAATGCACCTGCTTTGCAATGAAATGTTTAGTTAATAATAAGCCACACATTTCAGTTGGGCCATTTACACACTTCCTCATCTTACCTTAAATAAGCAGTAGTCACAGCCAAAACCAAGCTTACTGGGCTGCTGTATGTGATTGTATAATCTGAGGAGTGAACAGAAATCAAATCCATCATGATGGAAAAGGGCAGTAGTGTCACAAATACACGATAAAAGAAAAACACTTACGCCCAGAAATCTTCCACTGTGTCAAACTTGGAGATGAGACGCAGATTTTCTGTCCAACTTTTGCTCTTGTCATTTTTGAAATACCAGAGAGCCCATCTGCAGGGAGGCAAATAAGGACAGTGAGCAGGAGAGTCTCCGTGTGTCACTCATTTAATATTCATGTAGAAGCCCTCAAAGAGCTGCTTCTGCCAAGAGACGACTCTAACTGTCCCGTTAACCAATGGAAAACCATGGAGGCTAATAGGCAAAAATGTATTCAATTAAAATGTAATTGAATGAAAAAATGTTACAGCTTATAGTATCATTATTAAATATAAATTGATCATGTTACTCTGAACAGATGGCCAGATGTCCTTCTGCTGCTGAAGCTCGAGAAGATCTTTAGATCATCTCAAATCATGCTGGAGAACATGATCATCAGATATCACACAAACAGTTGCTTTCATTAAAGCCAATTCTTAGACATTGTTAAATTCGTGGGACTTTTTCAAATGAAACTTTTCAATCAAATTGTTCTACTAATAACTACTGATAATATTTCATTCGTAATAGAAAAAAGTAATTAAAGTGTATGTGTTAAATGTGTTTGTGAAAACATTTTCACAGTGGACTCAAGACTTTTAAACCCCATTGTATACACCGTTTAGGTCATTATATTATTATATATTATTTAATACACAAAGAATTTTATTCAGCAAGAACACATTAAATTGATCAAAAGTGACCATACATTTTATGTTACAAAGGATTTCTATTTCAAATAAATGCGGTTCTTGTGATCCTTCTATTTATCAAATTCCACTAAGCATCACAACTTTTGTCAACAATGATGAGCAATGTTTCTTGAACACCAAATCGTTATATTAGAATTATTTCGGAAGGATCATGTGACACTGAAGACTGGAGAAATCAGTTTCGCTTTAACAAGAATAAATTACTGTTTTTATTAGATTAAAATAGAAAACACTTTAAATCATAATATTTCACAATTTTACTGCAGACATGGTGAGCATAAACATCAATGGGAGCAAAAGTGAATTTTCACCTTTGACAATGTTTCATTCTAACCAGCTGCATGAAAGCAAAAGGACAGAGCTCCACTAAACACACTAAGTCATTATAAAGGCTGCTATCATTCTAGACAGAGGATGCACCCTGTCACTGATGCTACAGAGTTATCTGTTGCAGCCCTGACCTGTGGTGAACTTTAGGCTATCTATAACAGACTAGGGGGGGAAAAAAAGAATTAATTCTAAAAATGACTGTCATTGAACAACATTACATCTTGCAATTGCATTACAAACTGAAATGTGAAAGTTGTACTTGAGTGAGATCTAAACATCCCAGGAATAAGCCACGGGCAGTGAAAGGGCAGAAAGGGCTGGAATGACACAGCTCAACATGTAAGCTCAGCACTTCCTGCAGCATGCTGGCGGACTGCCACCTCATCACTCATATGACTTTTGAGCTCAGAGTGACACCAAACACTACTGCTACAGAAGTGTTTGGTGAACGAAACTGTCACATTTTCAAAATATGTCAATGTTAGGCAAATAGTACTTTATTTTCAGTTTTTGAAAGAAGTCTCTTATGCTCAAATCAGTAATACATAAAACATTGTTACAATTTAAAATAACTATTTTCTATTGTATAATATTTTAAATGTAATTTATTCTCGTGAAGATCACTCACATGATCCTTCAGATATCATTCTAATATACTGAATTTGGTGCTCACTGCTCAAGAAACATTTCTATTTATTATCAATATTGAAAACAGTTGTGCGGTTTAATATTTGCGTGGAAGCCCTGATCATTCTTTTTCAGGATTATTTGATACATAGAAAGTTCAAAAGAACAACATTTATTATTTTACAAAAAAATGTATATTTTAAATAAATGTCTTCACAGCCACTTTTCATAAATTTAACGCATACAACTTTGCAGTCACACTTTAGAGTAGAGTCTAATTCTCACTATACGCTTTTCCCTCAAACTCCCATTTTATTATTTATTAATAGTTAGTAAGGTATGTATTGGGTGTAAAGAATATAGAATATGGTCATGCAGAAGAAGTCATTAATATGTGCTTTATACGTAACAAATAAAAAGCCAATATCCTAGTGATATGCATGCTAATAAGCAGCTATAATAGTGAGAATTGGGCCCTGCACTAAAGTGTTACCAAAAAAACGTTTCTTTGCAAAAAATATAGATATTTTACTGCCCCAAAAAAATGTAAACGGCAGTTTGTGGCTAGTTTTAGATGATCAACATTGGCTAAAAAAAGTAAACTAGTTTAAGAGATTTTGAATAAATGTTGTCTAAATAAGAATTCAGTTCATTTCAGGATCTATTTGCTCTATTCACTTTAATCCCAACTGCACTAGGACTGATTTATGTTATCCGCTTGGTGTGGCATATGCTACACAGGTGATGTATATAGAACCTCAGATATAAACACACAAAGAAATGAATGACATTTACCTGTTTTGCAAAGGGTGTTTGATGTACTGTTCAGAACTTGTCACAGGACTAGTCACAGGAGCCGTAGGACTTTCAGCACGGACTTCTTCATTTTCAGTTCCTCGCTACATAAATGCAAAATGACAATGAATTTCCTTGACTTTTTTCAGTCACTAGAATTTGTATTCTACAAGAAGTGATTTCAATCTGATTAAATGTTTTAGATCAGAGAAAATTCCATTTTAAAATTCCTAGATATACCCAGGTTTTTCCATGATGGTAGGGAAAGTGATTACAGGAAAGTTCAGGGTCATTCCACGCATAGATAGAGAAATACTGACAATCCCCTCATTGCACAAGTCATGATCCTCAACCTGAAACAGACCTACTGCACATTCTGTGCATCTGTCAGCCTGTCTTCGCTGCTAAAGAAGCTCCTTGACAATCTTAGATCTTTCTTTGGGTGAATTAGCAAAAAATACTAAATGAAAACAGATGTTTCAATTGCAACCTATTGGCTCAATATTTGAAACCCCAAGATAACATTACCTGGGGCTGGTTGGATATAGCACTAAGACTAGTCTTACAAGTTAGTCATCAACTATTTCTCTTTTAACTTTTAAATCCATTACATAAAAACGTAGATTGGTCTAATTTGATACCAAAAAATAAGACTGATAGGTCACTGATTGATCATGATACCTATGTTTGTGCAACTGGCCCCCTGTGATCAAACTTGCCAGATATTCGGGCTTGTTACCAAGACAACTAACGTAAGCTAGATTACAGCATGCACTTAGTGTAGTGCAGATCACACACTATTGAGTCAGTAAGTGTAATTTCCAGTTCAATTTGGAGTCATACACCCTCTACTGTCCGCTAAGGTACACGCTTCTCTAAACGCATGCTAACTTATTTCAGCGTTCAATGACTGGTGCAATTTACTTAATAATCAGACTACACGTAAATTCTTTAGTGCACATTGAAACGTCACATTATGTTGATATGGTGAATTATAAAACGTATTATTAAGCAGCCACGACTGAACAAGCTAGCCGAACACAGTTAGCCACGGCACGAACACACGTGTCCAGATGTCTGGAGATATGATCTCTTCACGTGGAGACGAGAGAAAACCCAACACCATCCGCCCTCAAAGCGTTATGGTATCATTACGCCGCTCTGAAATGACCCGGTAACGGGTGTGAGGACTGGGGAATTGTCGTTGTCCGGACCCTCCCTGTCTCTAAAGTCACCAGCAGCATTGCCGCCCCGAAACCATACTGAACCCCAAAACGACACCTTCAGCTTTTAACACTACTGCTCACTGTTTAAACATGTCCCGCAGACAACAAAATAGACACCGGTTTACCATTGTTGGTCGCGGAGAAGCCCTAAAATGAAAAAAGCCCGCTCCCTCTTACCGGCTCCGAAGTCGCCATCTTGCCTGTAAAAATTCTTCTGACCGTTGGACGCTGCTGCGTCACGCACGCGCTCGAGAATCTACGGAAACTGGTAGGGCTCAAACGCACTGCATACGGGAAACTGAAACGCTATTTTTATTTGTATTTATTTATTTATTCATTTTAACATGGGTTTTTATACATAGAATCAAAACAAAAAAGATGAATCATAAAATATTAAGATTTATTGTGAAAATGCCATACAAGTAAAGATTAGGCCTACTTCAAAAGTAAAATAGTAACATATTAAATTACATATTCTAAAAACAAAGAAAAGGAAAGAAAGATGATGCACCTCTGAAATAATTAAAAACACATCCTATGTGATACCATAAAGAATCGCATATGCTCCAGGCAGGGTAAGATTTGTGAAGGTGTAGGCCTACGTAAGTTTGCAAGCGTAAATTAAATTCATGCTAACGCAAAATAAATAGGATCTTTATTCCTCTGACTTCCATTTTTCTGCGTTTTTGGCATCACACTTTTGTATATATATATTGTCTGTATAAGCCAAGCATATATATTTTTTTAAGTAGCCTATATCACTGATTAGTACAAAACTGAACATGCTTTTAGTTTAAAAGAAGTATACTAACAGCCCATTTGAAAGCTACTTTTTGTATGGAAATTCATCCAATATTCACAAAATTGGGTTAGTATTGGAAGTTTGATTCTTGAGTTCTTTTGTCCAGATACATCTCAATGGAACTTTTGGACATTAACCTGCATAACATAAACTTGCCAAAACTTCATCTAAGGATGCACTCCAAAGTCAATCATATTCTGCCCATAGAGGGCACTAAAACTGTGTTGATGTTATCCTTGCACTGGTGCAAGTGTGCAAGAGCTGTGCAACTGTACAAGTACGTGAAACAATTAGGTCAAACAATTTTCCTGTCCGGATAAAGTAACTTTTTTAAAAACCTCATCTGAGCTATATGGCAATTTAATTTACATTTTCAGTGTATCATAACATTATAAAATATTAGGGAATTTTTATTTGTCAGATTAGAGCCCAAGACCAAAAAAAAAAAAAATCTAACAATCGGTCTAATCTGACAAATGAAGTCATTCATATTTTAAATAGATTTTCTAAATATCTGAGATTCAAGATATTTCATATTTGGTACAAGTGAAAATACACAATATACATTTTTCTTTAAATAGAAAAGCAAAATAAATGCTTGAACTTGCTAATTTCTCTTTATTTCTCATACACTGGAAAAAAATAGTTGCTGCCTTAAATTTTTAAGTACAATCAACTTGGTTGTTTAAGTCATTTCAACTTAACTTACATTAAACTGACTTAAAATATGTGTTGAATCTTGTATAACTTATAAAAAAAGTTGAAAATTGCTAAACTTATTTTTATGAGTTATAGCAATTTAAAACATGTTGTCGTATGTGTTTGGGTAGTGCAAAACTGCTTTTTTTTATTTAAAAAAAATAGTTTTTAAAGGCCACTTTTTATAGACTTGTGCATTAATTATAAGGATTTAAAAATCATTTAAAAATGTGCAAATAGAAAAGCCTGACGCTTCACATGTACTGTACAACTACTGTGCATTTTATTTTCTAAAAGAAAAATCTCAAAAGCTGGTGTTTTCTTTCCTTGACAAACCATTTCAAGTCACATGAACAAATCTTCAAGTCATAATTTGTTCGTTTGTTTTGAAAGTATAAGACCTTTAAAATGTCCACATTGTACAACAGTCCATATGAAGGCTTACATTCATACTTGAAGTTGAAGTGTGTAATTTTTGTCGATGCTAAAATAAGTTTAATGTGCAACAAATAAGTAAATAAGCAAATGGTAGGCTGAATTCTCTAAAAAAATGAAATATCCGAATCTTTGTGCTTTATAAAAAAATTTAACTCTGCAGTTTGAGCACCTCAACCAATCAAACACAACAACTTTGGATCAACCAAACTATCTGGGAGATTGTTTGGAAACCGGTTTGAAAACAGTGATTATTTATGCATTTCTGTTTGGTGAAACTAGTGGTGCATAAATTACACACTTCAGCAACATACACAGAAGAGAATTGTCAAACTGATAATATACATTTTAAGGGGAACCACTTTTCCATTTCACAAAATATAAACAAAATATTTTAGAGAATTGAATTGGAAGACAATGCGAGAGTACTAGAAGCTTATGTCCAAAGATACACACAAAGACCTGAGAAAAAGGGGAAAAATACAACAAAGGAGAACAAAAACATGCAAAATACATCTAATGTGAATATATTAACTTCAAAAGGAATGTAACAAAATGAATTGACTAAAGTTTTACGATAGACTGTTGAGGGCCATGTTCAATCATCTGAACTCAAGAAAGATCCCATGAGTCAAACCTAAAAAATGTCAGATAAATCAAACGTGAACAGCAACATGAAAACCAATGGAAATCAAATGCTTGGAAAACAAAAGCTCAGAAATATGCATAAAATCAGTGAGCTTTGAATCGAATTGCATTGGTAATTCCCTTAGGCTAATTGATGTTCATAGAACTGACATTTCAAAGTCAGTCAATTACCACCAGGGGACTTTGAGGTCATGGTATCATTTGTGCCGCATAAAGTCAAGAAGAAAAACACTCTATAACATAGCATTATCTAATGATGTTCAAACAGAGTAAAACATTCAGCATCCCCCTAAAATGAAAGATCTAACTAGTGCAGCACCTACATGTGATTTGTCAATGCCAGGGGACTCTGGTACTATGAATAAGCACCACTGAACGAGCACTAAAAGCCTTTCCCTGAGCTACAAACCCAGGCTTTTTTTCTTACACATGATGGTTTTACACAAAAACAACAGTTTAACTGTTCAGCAAAAATAGATTTAATTGAAGAGACAGTAGCGTGAACGTACAAATGCCACTCTGTGACTTCAAGTTCCCCAAAACTTTGGGATATTGTTGAGCTTTTATATCTTTGTTGCAGCTAGAGTACTAGTTAAAACAGGTTTTCAGAGATAAAATGTAAAATTTCGCACAACCTATATGAAAAGATGTTGTTTCAAGTGCTGAAGTAAGAACAGCATTTTGGGTGTACAATGGTTTTGAACACTGACATACACTCTTTAGCACCTTGAAAAAGGAATTAAAATGCATTTTTTTAGCCGTATGTTCACTTTAAAACTTGTAAGAGTAATGTAAACCTTTTGATTACAGGAGTAGTTCACTTTAAAAAAAAAACTTTTGCTGATAATTTACTCACCCCCATGTCATCCAAGATGTCCATGTCTTTCTTTCTTCGGTTGAAAAGAAATTAAGGTTTTTGTTGAAAACATTCCAGGATTTTCTCCATATAATGGACTTCAATGGGAACCAAACGGTTCAAGGTCCAAAAGACAGTTTCAGTGCAAACTGCAAACTGTTCAAAGGGCTTTAAACGATTTCAGACGATGAATAAGGGTCTTATCAAGCGAAACGATAGCTCATTTAAAACAAAAAACAAAGTTTTATAAGCTCAAATGGTCGCCTTGCTCTGTTCTGTGATGAACGTTTGTGACTCTCCTGTTCAAACTCGTTCATTAAAATATACAAATCTTTTTCCGAGTCAACTCGTTCATTAAATCAACCAAATGACACGAAAAAAGATTTATTCATTTTGATGAATGAGTTTGAACAGGAGAGTCACGAACGTGCATCACAGAACAGAGCAAGGCGACCATTTGAGCTTATAAAACTTAAAATTTGTTATTTATTCTTAAATGAGCGATCATTTAACTTGATAAGACCCCCATTCATCGTCTTGAATCGTTTAAAGCCCTTTGAACAGTTTGCAGTTTGCACTGAAACTGTCTTTTGGACCTTGAACCGTTTGATTCCCATTGAAGTCCATTATATGGAGAAAAATCCTGGAATGTTTTCATCAAAAACCTTAATGTATTTACGACTGAAGAAAGAATGACATGAACATCTTGGATGACATGGGAGTGAGTAAATTATCAGCAAAAGTTTTTTAAAAGTGAACTACTCCTTTAAGCCAGTATCTTGACTAGGCCTCTGGATACATAAGCAATTACGAAGTCATTCCTTTTAAAGTTGATCTTCTCATTCAAAGCAGCTAAATAAAACTGAACAAACTTGTACAAAAATGCACAGACACTGATCGACCCCACCCTCCGCACCAAAAAAAGTGAAAATAAAAATGCACCATGTAGCAATAAAAATATATGAAATGACATCTCAGGAGGTGTCATGGGATCACTTTAAAAGCACCAGTGAAAACATACAGTAAATTTGTTTGAATATAATTTAACACGCTTGAATTGTATAAAATGATTAAGTTGTTTTCAAGTCATGTTTCAACCTCTTTGGGAGTTACAAAAAAAATTGGGACTAAATAATACAAACTTTCACACAAGTGCCAGAAATGACCAATTAGACACGTTAGACACCAAAATGCAGCATAAAACCTTCCATGATTATTGCTTAAATATGCAAAGTTTTCTAATCATGATTGAGTCGACACCAAACACATGCTGACTGTAGATACTAGAACGATGGATAAACTAAATGTGCATATTGGAAACTTCAAATGTCAAGTTGGTCTGAAGATACAAAGTGCTTTTTAAAGGATGCCAAAACAATGTACATGTACCTTCAAAACCAACACGAATAACCCTAAAAATCGAACGGAAAGTTCCTGTAATAACCCACATTGGTCATTTAACCTTACTGTTACAATGGCACCATAAAATAGCAACTAGCAAATGTCGGCCCAAAAGAGCACCCAAGGCTGAGACATGAAAATAGAATTCACATTTCACAATGTCAATTCGGAGTGTTTACTACACACGTCATTTAAAAGGATGACAAACTCCTATTGCAGTAAACAGGCTTGGACCAGAAATTAAATTACAAAATAGTTTTTGAAAATGATCAGAATAAATAATCACATTTACTATGCACTAATTTCATCTATATGTATAAAACCAGTTTTATAACATCTGTTCTGAGCACCATCTCTTTACAATAAAAAAAAAAATCAACACAGACACACACCAAAACTCACAGTTAAAAACCCACAAACGGTAGTCGTAAAAGCTGAGATGAAGAGCACGAATTAAAAAAGGGCGTACGTAAAAACGGGCGTGAAAAGATGACAACTAGCTGAGGTAAGGCATTAGCTAGACAAGCGGAGAATGTCACGTCCAGCGGTTGTAAGGCCCGGTGACGTGCGTGAGGGAGTAGGGTGATGACATGACGACGCCGTCACGAGAAACGGTTAGCGATTGACGGGTAGGGACCTGAAGCTTGCGTCTCTCTTCCGCGTAAGTCTCGTTTTCGCTCTCCGTGTCCGAATCCATCGCCTTTGAGCTATCGTTGAGTCCCAGGCGCTCGGCCTCCTCTTTCTCCCTGGCCTTCTCGGCCATTTTAGCCTCCCACTGTTGCAGGCCGTGACCCGGGGCGTTCAGGCTCTTGTGCTGGTAGAAGACCAGGGAGATGCGGGTGGGATGAGTGCGGTCGGGACGCAGGATGGGAGTGGTAGCGTGCAGCTCCCGTCGAGCGCATTCGATCAGGATGGAGCCGTGGGAAGGAGCGACCGCGACGCCGCCGATATTCCTGTCGAGGAAATTGTGTTCGCTGTCCGACCACACCTCCTCTGCTTCTGGGGTCAGGGGTTGTGCCGAAACGGGCGTGCAGGTCAAGCGGCTGTGGAGACCCTCGGCCATCGGCGGGGAGAGCGGGGTGGGAGCTGCCCCGCCCTGGAAGCACCGCATCTCCTCAGGCTCGGATTTGAACGAGGGTGAGCGTTTCGGATTCATTCTTACAGGGTCGTTCGGATACGGGTTTCTGCGCGGTTCGGTCATCTGCCCGAGGGCCTCGTGTCCGTGTCTGAGAGGAGGAGGACCATTGCCGTGGTCCGTTCTTCCGGAGGGATCATGCTGAGGGAACTTCGGGTGCGTGGACATGCCGTGGGTGTACGGGACTGTAGAGTGGAAGTCTGGGAATTGGCTTCCTATGTCTGGAACCCCAGACAATCGCATGGTGGAACATAAATTACGAGTATCCTTTTCTGAGCATGGTGAATGCTCGACAGAGGTGTGTTTGAATGCTGTGGACAGAAACAAATAACAATAATGAGAATTTAATATAGAAACAATAAGTAATAACAAGAGCTCGTCTACTTTTGAATCCTAAATAAAACCACCGGAAGTTTTACCTTTCACTAAACATATTTAGATGTATCGAAATCGTCTTCCAATGTGATTTCATGTATATCTAAATATGTTTAGATCTTCACAGTGAAAGGTAAAACTTCCGAAATCTCTGTGTAAACAATGAGTGACGTACACACTAAGCGATCACTTCCGGACCGAAGCGCCCGTGCCTTCAGATCAGTTGGACGTGGCTGTGGTTACAAACGGTAAAAACGATATAAATACTGTTCGTTTTCTCACACAAACCGCTCGTTTCGTGTCTTATGACATTTACGAGTCATTAAATCATGTTTAATTTGGACTTCTCTGTGCATGCTCTTTGAGGTGGACCCCCTAAATCTCCATTATATGACTGACAGACAAGAACGGTTTGACCGAAAAATATCAAAATTGAAAATACTGTGGAAACAAAGACAGCTACATCTTGGATGCCCTTGAGGTAAGCTAAAACTATCCCTTTAAAGGAACACTCCGACTTTTTGGGACTTTAGCCTATTCACCTTACCCCCCAGAGTTAGATAAGTCCATACATACCTTTTTCATCTCCGTGCGTGCTATAAGTCTGTTTGACGCACCCACCGCTAGCCTAGCTTAGCACAAAGACTCGATGTGACTGGTTGCAGCTTTCATACTGATCCAAATGAGTGGCAAAATAACGCAAACGTTTTCCTATTTACATGTTGTGGTTTGTATAGTCACATAATGTACAAATAACAAAGTCAAATGAGACACAGACATCTTTTAACCGTATAAAACCTGAGAACTATTCTCTGAAGGCGAAGCACTGCTACTTTGACGGCGTATACCGCATCACCGGAGACACGCCGTGGTGAGGAGCGGAGAGTTCGCTCGGTGTTTGGGTAATAGAGTCAGCAATTTATAAATAGTAAAAGCGTAGTTTACAGTCATGGGTTTTCGCTCTATTGTAAATAGCTGCGACAGTAAACAGGGGAGGTAATACCATGTTTCACAGAATTCCAACTAAAAACGCTGACTGGATGAAGAAATGGCTAACTTACTCTGGATATTTATCCAAACACACCTAAGATTATCAAGGGACATTATGTTTGCTCGGTACATTTCAATGAGGACGACTATTTTGAAAAAATGGAATTTGCCACACGGACCATAATGTGCTGAAGGATACGGCCATCCCATCGATAGCACAGACAGGACAAGATCACCTGCGGCTGAGGTAAGTGTTATGTTTTTAGATGACCTACTGTAACAGTGCCATTAGCCAGAGCTAATGTAACGTTAGTGACACTATTATATGATTAGGGTATGAATATGTTTTTATCTTGATGCGGTGCGGACGCGCTTGGGAAAAAAAAAACTAACGCGTTCACCGCGTTGAACTTGCACCCTGCGCGCGGCGCGCCTAGTAGCCTAAATTTGAAATAACCATGGAAATAACGAACTTGAGCGTGCAAAAGGGTACGATAGGCTGTGAGTTCATTGTGCAAAAACAATTTGTGCTATTACTTTCCCCTTATTCTATCCTATAATGCAATTATACTGTATACTGTTGAATACATTTGGTTCAGCTAATAAATTGCATTTAAAATATATTGATTCCTGTAATAATAATTATTTATTCATGTGATATTTATAAATCTGGGTGCGTTTTTGGTTGGAAATCAATGAAACATGGTACTGTATTACCTGGTCTCCCCTCTTTATTGTCACAGCTCATACAATAAAGCAAACACCCATGATAAACTTTGCTTTTCTATCTAACGTTAGTAATTGCTGACTCTTTATTCCAACGCTGAGCGAAGCGAACTCTCTGCTCCTCGTCACGGTGCGTCTCAGGTGATTATCACTCTGCCCAAGTAGCAGTGCTTCCCCTTCAGAAAATATAGTATCTATACGGTCAAAAGATGTCTGTGTCTCATATGGCCTTGATATTTGCACACTCTGTGACTATACAAACCACAACATGTAAATAGGAAAACGTTTGCGTTATTTTGTCACTCATTTGGATTAGTATAAAAGCTGCAACCATTCACATCCAGTCTTTGTGCTAAGCTAGGCTAGCGGTGGGTGCGTCAAACAGACTTATAGCACGCACGGAGATGAAAAAGGTATGTATGGACTTATCTAACTATGGGGGATAAGGTGAATAGGCTAAAGTCCCAAAAAGTCGGAGTGTTCCTTTAACTACTTTTAGGAATAAAAAGAAACCCATTTCATTTTTTTGTTATTTTCATTTTGAAATTGAATAAAGATTACATTTGAATAATGAATTGAATAATTAAATACAAATTAATTTTACTAAAGAATTATTAGTGTTTTTAAAGATTAACTTTAAGTGTTTATAGTTGTTTATTAATATTTTGAATTCGTTTTTATTTTTATATTTTTCATTTTCATATTAGTTCAAGGTTTATTTATTGTATTGCTGGTTTTATCTATATATTATTTTTATTCATTTTTTTTTTGTTATTTTCGTTTTGAAATTGAATAAAGATTACATTTAAATAATGAATTGAATAATTAAATACAAATTAATTTTACTAAAGAATTATTAGTGTTTTTAAAGATTAACTTTAAGTGTTTATAGTTGTTTATTAATATTTTGAATTCGTTTTTATTTTTATATTTTTCATTTTCATATTAGTTCAAGGTTTATTAATTGTATTGCTGGTTTTATCTATATATTATTTTTATTCATTTTCAGTCAAGTTTTATTTATTATAAAGTGATCATTCCTAAAACAATCCTACACAACTAAGTGATTTTTCAAGGAACAGACTGACTCACACCTTGCTCTAGTGCGGTAGTTCCCCACCCTGGCCCTGGAGCACCCCATCACTGCACATTTTTGACGTCTCTCTTATTTGACACACCCATTTCACTCCTTAGAGCCATTACTAATGTGTTTGGTTAGGGAGACATCTAAAATATGCAGCGCTAGAAGGCATAGGTGGAGGGTGAACCAATTCCAGGGTAAAGATAAGAAGTTGCGCTTCCCTTTTAAAAACATAAATTTCCATGCAATATTTTCAATTTATGTGCTGTTGTATAACCTACACAGCCCTGCATAAATGCTCCTGATAAATTTATCATCAAAGCATCTACAAACCACTGTTAATTTTAACATAAAAGCTAACATACTGTATGCAGGATTTGGCAAAATTTTATTTTATTGCACTTTTACCCCAAAACGTGCAAAAAGCCTTGCCTTTACAATCACTAAAAAGCTGAAGTTCTGTGATAGTAATAAATTAAGCTGTCTGCACAATGAATCTCTTATTTACATAATGTCTACACTTTGTTTGTGATTTTGAGAGGATTTGCTAGCGTGCAGAACTCAGAATCCACACACTACTCTAATGGCTGGAGTTTGCGACAGGAGCGCAGCACAGTTCGCAAATATAGCTAGGCAATATGCTATAATTAAAACCTAACAGAAAAAAAATGATCCTAGACCATCAGTTATGGGCAGCTTTATCCCTCTAACAGCAATCAGATGCAGCAGCAGGAAGTGGTTTGAGTGAGAAAATTCCACACTAGTCTCAAGTCCATAGCCAGAGCCAGGGAAAGGCGAAGACTTGCTTAGATTACACAGGCATTACATTACGACTGGGGGAACTCCAGGACCAGGGGGAACCACACATTGTGGGCGCTTTTCAAACATAAGGCTGTATCCTAATGAGGCTGTGTCCTTCCTGGACCATTCAGAATCCTCCTCAGCATTGAATGCTAGAATGAGATGCTCTAATAAGGCCTCATGGCTACGTCACATGTTCCCACGCCCATGGATCCTTCAAATTGAGATGGCCTTCAGTGGTGCTTGATGACGTGGCAGCCTAAATATGCAGCTTTACTCGGACACTGAGAAGCACCCATAGAAACAGATCCTGGTGCCTGCCCAGCACTGCACATTTTGAACGTTTCATTTATTGGACACACCCAGTTCATGTCATGGAGTACTCAACAAATCAGCTGATGATTTATTTCAGCTGGGTTCATTTAAGGATTCAAAACATGCATGCAGTGCTGGAGAGGCTTCAAGAACTGATTAAAGGAGTAGTTCACTTTAAAAAAAAACCTTTTGCTGATAATTTACTCACCTCCATGTCATCCAAGATATCCATGTCATTCTTTCTTCAGTCGGAAAGAAATTAAGGTTTTTGATGGAAACATTCCAGGATTTTTCTCCATATAATGCACTTCAATGGGAACCAAACAGTTCAAGGTCCAAAAGACAGGTCCAAAAGGGCTTTAAGCGATTTCAGACGATGAATAAGGGTCTTATCAAGCGAAACGTTCGCTCATTTAAAAAAAAAAAAATCAAGTTTTATAAGCTCAAATGGTCGCCTTGCTCTGTTCTGTGATGCGCGTTCGTGACTCTCCTGTTCGAACTCGTTCATCAAAATGAACAAATCTTTTCCTGAGTCAACTCGTTCATGACACGAAAAAAGATTTGTTCATTGTCTTTCATCGTCTGGAATAGTTCAAAGCCCTTTGAACAGTTTGCAGTTTGCACTGAAACTGTCTTTTGGACCTTGAAACGTTTGGTTCCCATTGAAGTCCATTATATGGAGAAAAATCCTGGAATGTTTTCATCAAAAACTTGAATTTCTTTTCGATTGAAGAGAGAAAGACATGAACATCTTGGATGACATGGGGGTGAGTAAATTATCAGCAGAAGTTTTTTTAAAAGTGAACTACTCCTTTAAGGCCCCGTTTACACGAAGGGAAAACGCAGATATTTTCATGCGGTTTGGCCTCTCATTTACACAAAAACACTGTTTTTATGACAGAAAACGATTATTTCTAAAAACTCAGGATTCTGATTGGCTTTATCCTTCTCCCAACACTGCCGCCCATAGGTTTCGCATAGTTATGATAGAGCTCGACGGCGTATTTATGCGGGTGTTATCGCGATGTTATTATTGAAAACGGAGAGGGGGAAATATTCGTTTCTCTAAATACCCAGCTTTGTGTAAACGTGGCCTAAAACCCCCTGTATGCGTTAAGAACATGGTAAGGTGGCGGTAATGTGCGGAATCGATGTGAATCGCCAAAGAAAAAAAGGAAGAATAAGAACATGGCAAGGCTCCAAAGAAAGAAGACTGAACTGGAAATACCTTTAAGAGGCTCGTTCTTAACTTTCACAGGGGTGACCTGCTTACTATCCAGGCCGCTCAGTTTCTCAGCATGGGCTCTTTTGGCCTCCAGCCTCCTCTTGCGCGCTGACTTGACGGGCTCAGCCAACAGCCGCACTTCTCTTGGGAAAGCAGAGAGGACCTGCAGTGCCCCAGTCTTTATCTTGGCCCACTGACCCTCAACATGGCCAAACTCATCCGTGTCAGAGATCTTATAGAGCGGCAGGACATGCAGCTGCTCGTCCTCTGGAATGTTCCTAACTGCACGGTTATCCTCCTTGGTTAAAGTGCATACCTGCAGTTCACAGGAAGCAAATGCATATGAGAGTTTTTACCATACATTTAAATCTGAATAGTGTCTGGCTTTAAGTACTATGTAATTACATTGAAATTAATAATTTGATACAATGGACTTATTGTGTACATACATGTTTTTACATTGTACTTAGATTTTAAAATTCCAGCATGTAATTACAGCTATAATTAATTTATGTAATTACATTTGTAATTACACAGTTGATCCTCCCCTCACACCTTAAAAGGTTAGTTTTCCCAAAAATGAAAATTAAGTCATTAATTACTCACCCCCATGCTGTACCAACCCCGTAAGACCTTCGTTCGTCTTCGGAACACAAATAAAGATTTTTTGATTAAATTTGAGAGCTGTATAACTACCACATTGGCTCCTAAAGGACTGCCTCTTGACGGCCCAGAAAGTCAATGAAGAAAATGTTTAAATATCCCAAGTGACTACCGTGGTTCAACTATATGTTTATCAAGCGACGCGAATACTTTTTGTGCGAAAAAACAAACAAAAATAACGAGTTTATTCGACTATTTCTTTTCTTCCTTGTAGGCCAGAACGAGACTTCCTTATAGATTTCCACGACGCATGCGCGAGAATTGCGATCTGAAGTAGTGTAGGCTGGTGTGAGCAGATCGCAATTCTCGCGCATGCGTCGTGGAAATCTAAGGAATTCTCGTTCTGGCCTACAAGGAAGAAAAGAAATAGTCGAATAAACTCGTTATTTTTGTTTGTTTTTTCGCACAAAAAGTATTCGCGTCGCTTCATAAACATATAGTTGAGCCACGGTAGTCACTTGGGATATTTAAACATTTTCTTCATTGACTTTCTGGGCCGTCAAGAGGCAGTCCTTTAGGAGCCAATGTGGTAGTTATACAGCTCTCAAATTTAATCAAAAAATCTTTATTTGTGTTCCGAAGACGAACGAAGGTCTTACGGGGTTGGTACAGCATGGGGGTGAGTAATTAATGGCTTAATTTTCATTTTTGGGTGAACTAACCCTTTAACCTACCCTTAAACCAACCCATACCACCACACCTGTCCTACCACCTAACCTTACCCATATCACACCTCAATAGCAGCAACAATGTTTTACAATACAACAGGGACACAGTAATACATTGTACTTATTGTTCAATGGAAGTACCTAGTACTTAAAGCCACTTAATATAAAGTGGGACCAAAGAAAGTATTAAGTTGACATTGTGACAGTAGAGGTGAGCCTCACCACAGTGCTTCCATTGGTCATGTTATGTGTGTCTCTGTGGGCATGAGCACAGAAGTCCACACAAGCAGTCACACCAGAGAACGGTCGACCTTCCCTCCTGCCCAGCCGACAGTTGTTCCCCAGCTGATCCTGCTCCACCTGATGGATTACAGATCATTCGAATTCTTTTCTTACAAATGTACGCAGAGCTCAGTTTGCTTTTTCTAGGATGCTATCCATCTTATTTCAGGTGCAGCCATTTGTTACTTGAATGTGTGAGGTTTCTGGTGTCATTCGCATCCAGTTATTTTTGCTGTACAGCGTAACCGTCCGTTACAATGCGTTATATAGGCTATATGCACGCATAAGTTCCGCATTTGACGCAAGGATGCTCTAGAGTTTCCGGTTGTGGAGATTAAAGCGGAGGAATACCGAGGAAAATGAGATTATGGCAGAGTCTTCAAAATTTACTGTCCTCCCGTCTTTGAAACGAAACTTCCATACGTTTAGATGTAATTTTATATATAGTTATGTTTATTCAATATAATTTTAAAAAGAAGCATAAACACAACGAGGGGTGTCTGTTTAGTCTGTTTTTGTGACTAACGTTTCTTTAGCATAACCATGGAGTATAAAATTCAATATACATTCTCGGTATTGCATTGGACTCTACGATCGGCGGAAGTTATCGAGCATCCTTACACCTTCACCTGAAATACCGCCGTGCATAGAGCCCATTGCAAACTTATGATCGTTTTCATATTATTTTAATTTATTATCATAATCGTAAACACACTGATTTGTGGTCCAAATAGTTTTACAGCACTGTGTTATTCTTCTAGTTACTTATAATGAATCAGAAGTCTCACACATTCCTGTAAAATAGCTTAATTCTGCATTGCAAAATGAGGTGTCTGGAAATCACAACATTATCAAAAGTGACATAATCAACTTAAACGATTAACATGTTTTGCTGTTGAGCCCTGCTTAAGAGCAGCTTTAACTTTGTCGTGACAGAGTTCATACCTGGTTGTAAAAGGCCTGAGGAGCAAGTCTCTTGTAGACAGGTGCCAAATCTGAAGCCAGATTGTGCAAGTTTTTCTCCAACTTCTCCTCCTAACCACAAAATCAAACAAAGGCTGATTTAAATTCCCATAAAGCTGAATAATACACAACTGTTCAAAATGTCTATTATATTCACCAAGGTTGCATTTACGTGATCCGAAAAATTAAGTTAAAACAGCCATATTGTGAAATATCATTACAATATGCAATTACTGTTTACTATTTTAATATATCTTAAAAAGCAATTTATTCCTGTGACGCCAATGCTGAATTTTCAGTCTCACACTAGTCTTCATTGTCACATGATCCTTCTGTCAGGGTTATTTGGTCATGTTTATTCTTAGTTTTCATATATCTCACCTTCCTGCCTCAGTTAGTTTGTCATCATGGATGTTAATTTGATTCTTTACTCAGTTTCAGGTGTGTCATTGTGTACCGGTGTTTGTGTCATTATCCTCTCTCTATTTTAGTTCAGTTTGTGGCAGTTGTCAGGTTTTATTTATGTTGGTATCAGATGTATGTCTGCATGTGAGTTGTGTTGCACTGTTGGACTTTGCCCTGTGTTTTATTAAAGATTGTTACTCTTCATTTTCTTCGTCGATCGTTTGTCTCACCACACAACCCGTTAACATTAGACCCAACCCAAAGTGAAAGTAAGCGGATTATAGCTTGTGATTATTTCATCCTCTTCAGTCTTTGTTTTGTTACAGTTTTTTTTTTTTTTTTCATGGAATTCCCTGCCGTCAAGCTGCTCTGCTTTGATTAGGGAGATCGCTCCCTCGAGGAACATGGAAGAATTCCTGGATCTGGAACCTCAGACAACCTTCCGGATGACTGCCTCTGCGCGTTTCTATGTGTGGGACTTAGTTGGTGTGATATGTCCCCATTGAAACATCTCGTAGTTGTCCAGGGAATTGATTATGTGGAGTGGGTGCTGGCTTCCTGTGGATCAACCTTCACTGCTGAGGATCTATCTAACCCCACTCCAGTCCAGACCCAATGCCCAGCCAGAACCCTACGGTCAGAATTAAGCAGTTTGAGCCCACCGCAGACTTCAAGCCCTTCACTGCAAGCCCATGCCATGGAGGATGTGTGAGCCTGACCTGGTGTGCGTGGTGGCTGCGTCATCCATCACAGAAGCCCCTTTGAGAGCCGGTTCGGAGCCGGTGCCTGCGTGCGAACCAGTGCTTTGTGTTTCGACAGCCAAAGAACCGGTTCTCGGCCAGGAAAACTGGTTCCAAAGCGGCACCAACTCTTTGCTGGACTAGAACCGTTCTTTTACCACATCATGCTTACGTCGGGGGCTGGGCCGGGTTTAGATGTGTTCTAAACATCTTTTCTGACCATAATAAAGGATCGCAAAGCCAAGAGAAACATTTGCAGAAACACGATGGAGTCCGCCTTTGTAATTGTTATGCTTGAAGTTAACGCAAGCGTTTCTATTTTTGTAATTTTTTTATTGAAGACATTAAGCAAAGAAGAAAACCGTCACAATATAGTACAAATAAATGGAAAGAAAAAAAAGACACAAGACAGGGGAACATAACTTATCAGAAAAGATTACATATCAAACGAAAAGATTAAAAGACTTGCATATTTCAATTGTTCTTAAAGCCTTCTTGGTACACGAGTTAGAGATAATCCGAAAGTAATGTTGTACTTGCAAGCGTTTCTAGCTAAGACGTATGGCGACGTACACAGTGACGTAATGATGTCGTTCCCTGGGCGCTCTAGTCAGTGGAAAAACAAATAGGTTCTGAAGCGGTTCGCAAGTTGAACCAACTTTGAACCAGCACCAGTTCCGAACCTGTTCTTTTTTTTTTTTTTGGTGGAAAAGGGGTAACAGGGAGCTTTTGGGAATTGAAAGGGCAAGGAGGAGAGACCGTAACACTGGCAGCACCACAGCACCAGCAGCCCTACTATCCAATGATTCTTCGTCTTCAGTCCTGTTAGTCTCATCCAGCCTCCAACTATTCCTACCACGATCGTTTGTCTCACGGTTACACCTTCAGCTGATTTGCTGCTTAAGAAACATTTCTTATTATCATCAATGTTGAAAACCATTGTGCTGATTAATAACTGTGTAGAAATTTTAGCACTTTTTTGTTCAATTTAATGCATCCTTGGTAAAAAAAAAATCGAAGAGTGTGTTATTGAGAGGTTATTTCACTAAGAATGAATTTTACATTACATGAAATGTCATGCAGCAAATGCTCTGTGCATTGATTTTCAATCTTGCAGGATGTTTCTAAAACCTTGGTTGCAAAGATACAGAGTGTCACTTCACCACGGCAAATAATATTCAATGGCGTGGCACTATTTTAATCCACATTTTGCGTCTGGTTAAACTTTATTGTGAGTTTTTGTATTAAAAAACCCCACAAAAGTCATTCAACTGATCTATGGATTCACCCCTTGATTTAAGTGCGAGTCTGAGTGATTTACTATTATCTTAAGCTTTTTTACTTAGTGCCACTAGATTGCAACTGCTTCATGTAAGTCAGGTGTGCTCACACAGGATATTCTCATGAGAGTTGCACATCTCATTAAAGTTACTATGGCTTGTTGGCAGGATTTTGAAAACAAGCATAATGATCCAGAACAAAGCCTTTCTTCGCACATATGCAGTGTGCTAATGTTGAAAATCAATGAACTGAGAATATATCTCCAATGAGTCTCTCTAATATCTATAAGTATATCGCTAATGCTCACCTCCTCAGGATAGTCCCCCAGCAGTCTGAACTTCCGGGGCGTTTTGCTGCGTGCAAACTTGCAGCCATTGAAGTACATACTCCAGGAGCAACCAAACGAGAAAGACGCACCGCAGGTCTCCGGGTCCAGACCCTGACACGCACAGGTACGACTAACAGGAGAGATAAAGAACATGAGGTAAGTTATAGTGCAATGGTATACTATATTAGAGAACTGGCTGGTGATGCTGTTATTCAACAGAAAATGATACATTTCAAGATATTAAATTACAAAGTCTTGATTTTCTTTTTGGGGTCTACTATAGGTTTTCGTGTTCGAATGTTCAAAAAACAGATTATTTTTCACTTCGCTTACTTATACTACGCCCTAAAAGTATGTACTCTTTTTGTGAGGAAAAAGTACATACTTTTGAGTGTGTAGCAAAAGAGTAGGCAAGCTTTGGGACATACTATCACGTCATCTTTAACGGACGGCTCTGTCGCGTGCTGCGTGCATCCTGTCACCGTAAACTGCCCTGTCAATCATCTCGTCACAGTTAAAATCCTCCATTCTATCTAATTTTATTTCCTACTGTTTCGGAGAGCACGTTCATCTGCCAGTTGTGGGTCTTTCATCCTCTCCTCATGTTTGCAATTTGAATATAATGATGCATTTAAAACGTAATGGCTAAACGTGTCTTTACAAAAGTTCACAATGCTGCTGCAAATGCAATATAATGTGGACAACATTGAATAAATTCATTTTCGTCAGGTTAGATACTGATAATTAATCACTCAAAGCTCTTTATCTAAACCTCTCTACACAACCGTCCTCCGTATCGACTACGTGTCTGTAGTTTTTTAACACTTTTTACTCGTGTTTGTAATTCTAACCGAATCCTCGTCCAACGCGCAATGGTTTGTGGGCAATATCAGCCGTTAGAGTGTGCATCGATCTACACTTCGGATTCTGACCGGAAAAAGTAGACCATCCGGGTATCTTTGAAACACTCATTTCAACGTACTACGGTTTGGGACGTACTAATTCTATTTTCGAATACTATTTAGGACGGATAGTATGCGAATTGGGACGCAGCATCTGTTTAGTTTCTGTCCTATGAAGCCCCTCCTTCCAAAAAGTGAAATGTGCTCTGATTGGTCGACTGGACCAGCATGTTGTGATTGGTCAATCACTTTGGGAGTGTTTTGGAAATGTCACACCCCATCCCATAATCACTACTAACTCAACCAGTTCCCAGAGGAAAACTCAAAATTGCAATCGATGCGTTTCAGGGAGTTCAGAAACAGTGCTTAGTGATATAGAATAACTTCTTATGGAGTGGACTTTGTGCTTTGTGACTTGCATTCTCAAACCGCATGAAAAACACAATAAAGAATGTCGAAAATGTAAAAAAAATCTAAATTCTTTAGCGTTTATGACATACACCTATACTAGCCAGTTCTTTTTAGCAGGGAACGTGCAGTTACAAAATGATGATGTGAAGGAGTTGGTGTAAAGGCTTCAAGAAAAATACTCATGCACCACAAGCACTTCATCAAGAGCCACCTCCAAATGTTCTTTTGTATTTGTGTGAGGGAGTGTGTACGTGATTTATTCCCACACACTCTGTCCGTATGTTACTTGTGACTCACTCCTCATTGAGGGCACAGCGGCGGCTAGTGGGCGAGCCATATTTGCAGAGAGTCTGTGTGAGCTCCTGGTACAGGCTGTCAGCCACACTGCGTTGGATCCCCTCCCAGGCCAGGATGAGAATGACTACCACTGCATTCTGACAGCAGTGACCAGCACGCTGCCGCACAAGACACAACAACTTCTCTTCCTCACTTCCTCTGCGGATGATCTGGAGAATTGAAAACAGGTGCAGACAGTATATGAAGGAACAGACATTTCAACAAGCTCTTCTTCGTATATCATATAGGTCACTCACCCACTTAGCGATTGGGCAACCCTGCGAGCTCCTCCCCTCTTTACCAGTATACACCACAACCTCCACGCGGACTGCGTTGCCTTTCTCGCCATATCTGTGATGAGAACAGTGCATTGAGTTCTGTGTATGTTAAGCACTATAACACAGGGGTTTTCAAACTTTTGATTGCAAAGGACCTCCAAATGTGATGAAATGCAAAAAGGAAGAGCAATCAGAATTCAGTATGCAGATAGTAAGATGGGTTATATTATTTGTAATATTTAGGGTTAGGGGTCTGACAAACTCTAACAAGAAAGTTGGAGAAATATCAAAATAGTGTTATACTTTTGGATGCACGGATGATGGGAAATAGTATTGCCACAACATCAGACTGCAATAATTATAGCAGTTTAGTAGTAACCACTCAACCTCTGTGGTGAGAAAGAATTACTATATGGGCCCCTTGAACCCAGTTATGGGCTTCCTGTTTCAACTTTTAGAGAGCATGAAAGTGTGTTTCCACTAAAATGCATCTGTGGTTGCAGTCTAACTACATGTATACTTGTGTATTTGTCAGTGTCAAACAGATTACACAACAGGTTTACACATTCAGTATGATTTGGTTGCCCTGTGCTAGAGTTATAGTTTTTAATAATGCAAACACATTAGCTACATTTACATGCAACCTAATAATCAGTACTTAACTTTACCAATAGATCAATAAGAAAAGTCTGGTTATAACAAATTTTCTTTGTAAAAGAAAACTGTTTTATAGAACCCTAAAACCGTATTCTGGATAAATAAGATTTATTTTTAATAAATACTTCCCTTGATCTGAGCGGTACAAGATTTGGCTACTTTTCCTAAGTTTGCCTCCTGAACACACACATTTTTTTTTGACTCAATTCTACAATGTTAAGTGGGTGAAAAAACAACAACAACTCCTTAATCTTGTATTTGGGTCAAAAATGGGCACCCATAGAAATGAATGGGAAAAACTGTAGTTAGAGCATTCTAAAATAAGCCAAAATAAGACACCAGGTGACCGCAAAGTCACTTCATCTTTAGGTTTTAGCTCTAAGAACTTATTGGAATGATATTTTAATGTAGTTAAAAAATTTAAAAAACTAAAACATAAAATAAGCATAATTTACATAGAAAATATGGTACTTTTTGTAGTAAATAAAAAAAAACCCCACCATAAATGGATAGACAAAACTTTATCGAAGACATTGATATAACATTTATAATAAATAAAAATTAGGATCACACTTGACTGAATCCTCTGTGCCCACATTTGTCCACAATTACAGAATTAAGGGCTATAAAGTGAATACGGTTTTAGGGTTATAGAACGTAACCTATCTGTAAAAACTACACTAATACTTAATAATAATTCATATTAAATAATATAGTTTTAAAATATTAAAAAAAATTTTTTAAAATAAATATTAAGCAATAAATGTTTCTGCACATATTACAAATTACACATATTTCCCAAAATTTCAAAATACGGTTTGTCATAATAGACTATGTAGAAAAAAAATCATAAGAAAGATGGGATATTTGACACACCCAAGATAAAAAGGTAACCATGTTACAATTATACATTTAAAATAAATAAATAAATGTATGTAAATATAAAATAATGCATCCAAATGAATGAAAAGTTTTATATGTTTTTGTGTTGGAGCCAGTGAAAACATTGTCGCATGTAAGCATAGCAGTTGAGATCCACTTTACCTGTTCTCCATCATTTCTCTCACTGCTGCTACATTCGGGCCAGACCCAAGGTGAGTGTAGTATGGACCCTCCTCTTTCTCAATTATTTGTTCTGTAGAAGGAAATTTGTTTCCATAGATAAATTGAAAGCACTTCAAGCAAACTTGCATTTTAAGTTATAATATACACAGTCACAGACTTACCCACACAGTCACAGGGGGGCAGCTCTGTGGACTGTTTAGAGGGCGTGTTGAGGAGATTCTTGGTTGGTGTGTCCAAAAACCTCATTGGAGACTCCAAAAAGTTGTTGAGCGTGTGCTTGGTGGGAGTCTGCTCTCCAGCGTACGCATCGTCACCATTCTCCAAATGTACACTGGGTGCGGACAAAACCGTAACACCTCCAGACTTCTCCACTTTGTAAAATCCGTTTTGATTTGTGTGCAAGTGCTGATGACAATTTAAGCCATTTGCTTTACGGTACATGATCCCTGGGCTTTGCGGCAAGTCTTGACAGGGTTCACTGGCCATGGTTTGCTGAGGTTGTTGTTTAGCACCATGATTTAGCACATCGTAGTTTTTCGATTCCTGAGAAATAATTCGTTGTTCACATTCATCCCTCGGCCACTGGCTAGCACCGAGATGGTCGTTTGTATGACTGTGAAAGAGTCCGTTCGGTGGCAGTAAAGAATGACTTTGGCCCCCATGCTCGTATTTAAAGTTAAAACCATTCTGCTTACCAGAACCTACAAGGTCCAACTGCTCTTTTTTCAGAGAATTGTTGTAGTATAAGAGTTGCCTATTCTCGTGACGAGCCTCCGCAATGTATTTTTTCAGGTCAATCTGAGCTTGTGGAAGAAACGGACTCCTCTTGTGCTGTAACCTCATCTTTTGTTGCGATATGGCTTTCTGAATCGCAGCCTTGAGTGGGGTCTTCTTGTTGGGTGTCCTCTTGGCCAGTGGAATCCTACAATGATTGCCCTCCATCTCTGCAGCTTTCTTCTTCGACATCCTGGGTTTTGCTGGTGTCATTTTCGGTTTCTTTTGCTTTTTCAAGTGCTGCCCCAAATAATTATGATTGTATTTCATCGTCTGAGTAGGCATCCCTTTCGGGGGACTGTTTTCCGAGACTTGCATCTGCCTCGATTCGATCATGAACGCGAGCTGCACCAATTGAGCCGCAACTTCCTCCTCGTCCCTCTTTCTCGAGATGGGAGTCGCTTCTCCATGCTTGTACTTCTTAAAAGTGCCTTCTAACCTGTCAGCTTTACAAAGTGCTTGGCCGTTTCTTCGGTTTTCCGCGGTATATGATAGCTTTTCACATTCTGAGCTGGCCACCAGAAGATCCTTCAAGGAAAGTTTTCTGGGGGTAGAGGCACAGCGCTGACTTTGACTTTGGGTGAAGTTGTCCGGCAAGTTCAGAGGGCTGCGGATGACAGAAGTCTGGTGCAACGATGAACTGATTACCGAGACCTTGTTAGAGAAAACGTCTGAAACCGGTTTAGCCTCTCGTAGAGGTACGTGGTTGCTTGAAGCGGAGTATGTAGATGTTTCTCGCTGAGTGTCCTGACTCAGGTTTTCTGTTTCAAAGGGCACTGTTTGTGGGGTAGCTGCCAGTTGGGTCAAGGCCTCAATAGCTATAGCCTGATCAACGCTAATATTCCTATGCTGGACCAGAGACTGGACACTGGGTAACGATAGTGCAATGTTATCATTCTGAGGGGGTTCTTCAGGACTTAGTCCTTGATTTATCTGACACTGATATGGTTCTTCTTTCGGCTCAGTTTTTAAACGCATGGCTGAGGCCTGAGGTCCGAAAAGCCTCTTCTCTAGACTTTTCCTATCTGTACTGGAGAAGCAGACCACAGCTGCTAGTGTAGATAGAGCATCCTCATAGCACTCGCTAGATTCTAAGTGCTTTGAGTGCTGGTCATCAATCTCAACCCATTGCTCCTCCAGTTTGATCTTCTTCAGAGCAACAATCTGTTCTTGAACGGCCTCTGGTTCGTGACTTTTCTTATACGTAGATCTATGGAATGCGGCATGTGGCTCGGTAGGATCCACATGTCTCTCAGTGTTTGGTTTCATGTGTTCAGCACCATTATGAGAGGTTAGAGAGATGGTGTGAGGGAGAAGTACATCAGTGGTCCTGGGATCCTTTCCAGGAGGTTCTGGTAACAAGCCGTGCCCGAGAGGCGTGGGAACATCAGGTGGAACATTGTGTGTTAAGGATATGTAATGCGCCTCTTCCTTTGGTGTCGGACAGGTCTCTTCCATCTGCTCTGAGCTTGTGCCATTTACTGAGTTTGCCTCTGACTCAACCTGCAGTGGAAAAATATAGAGATGCTTCAGCATGTTTTGGCTATGGTGTGAAGCAGTACATACAGCAATTGGTCATTGCAACTTATGACAGCTGGTGCCACAGTGGATCATCGCTCAGAACTTGCGGTGATTAAGAAGTGCATAAAAAAATTCAAAAATAAAAGTTATTTATTATATTACAATAAAAGAAATGCAAAATGTCCACTGAAACACTAAAAGTACACAAAAGTCATTACTGTCTTAAACTTAATACATTCTTGAGGTAATCGAAAGCCAGATTTACTCACTAGTCTAAAGTTTATATAAGCAAATGAACATTCTATTACCAATCAACACTGTCCCATCATTGCTAATATACATTTCTCCAATATTCACACTATGCAGATCAATTAACATTTTATGAGGAATGTATATACGAATCAGGGGGCATCATTAACTTCATTACTATTTTTATGATTTTATTGTTATTTTTTAAGTTACAGTATGTAATTTTTACATTTAAATTACTCATTTTATTAACAAAAGTGTGCAAAAAAAACATTTTCCAAACCATTGCTTTACTCTACCCAAATATGCTGATAAAACTATAATAATAATTCATATTTTAAACCTGATATGTCATATTCGTCCAAACAGAAAAGTAGTATGAAAGCAAAAAAACCCACAAATGTACATGTTTTTTTTTAATCTCTGCCAGTAAGCCTTATATATATATATATATATATATATGTGTGTGTGTGTATATATATATTTATATATGTGTGTGTGCGTGTGTGTGTGTATATATATATATATATATATGTGCCCTTTATATATGTATTTGTTGACAGCGGTTTATGTTCATAATTGTGTTTTGGTTCATCACAACATCCATGGAATGGATGTACATTTACACATTTTTATCCAATTAAGTTAAGCAACTTATTGCATTCAAGATATACATTTTACCAGTTCATGCATTCCATGGGAATCTAACCCACGATCTAGCTATTGACAGCAATAATTTAAATATACCACAATGTGAACATTATTGGAAGCACTCATTATAGCAATCATTATAAAAGAGGCAATGAAGAGAGAGAAAAAACAGCACGTGAGAGTCTTCACAGCACGCCTGCCTTACTGTAACGCAAGTACCTCTCATAAAAAATTTTACTACCCGCATAAAGCAGTGTGCATAACATGATTAAATACTCGCAGGAGTCAGTCAGTCACTTTGTGTGGCACTGTGGTTTTCATCTTTTTGTATTTAGGCAAGATAAATTTGTCTCTCAGTGCAGTGTGTAAATAATTTCAGCAGCAACAACAATGTAGTATTCAGGAAAACTCCTTCACATATCATTAACACTTATGCCAGGAGAGGGCTGATGCAATAGAGGGGTCGAAACAACAGTGAGGCAATAACTTGGCAGCCGCTGCAACTGTTATTACTAGGGGGAATAGGAAGAGAATGGTAATCGGCTCCTCTGATGTTCCCACCTAGTACTGAAACAAAAGCGATCGGCATCAAACGCTGAGTAAACTACTTTCAATAACAAAGTAGTTTGGATGGGGACTTAACAGGAGGCCTATCTGAATGTTTAGATCTTTTGCTTCCTGGAATGCACAAGCCCACATTTGTGTTTTTATCAGCAACCTGCTCATGCCTGCTGATCATCCGAGGTTTAATTCAGTAGACAATAATCAACACTTTAAAAGCACAAAGAAAATGAAACTGTACAGACATAAAGGCTGCAAATTAGAAGTCGTTTGTTTGTGCAAATTCTGGGTAAACTTGCAAAGTTAAACGACAGGAAAGACAGCACTGATAGACCTGAGCTCTTTAGCTTGCAGTTAAAACCAGACTTTTGTAGATAGATAATAAAGACAGATAATAGATAGAGACTGTAACAGCAACAAAAGAGTTTAGCCCATTATTCCATCTTATTTAACATTAAAATCAGTAGGCCAGTTAATTACAGGTCAAATTAAATACTGTGATCTTTTTTTTCCATGGTGACTGGACAATGCAATACGAGTGGACAATGTAATAAAAGTGAAAATGGGCCATAGGGAGCTATCTGTATCTGTAATAACCTTGGCGAAATGTAATATTGCTTGATTAAAGCAGTAAGCCACTTGAGGCTGTGCGTCACAGTGATGTGTAAAGAGGTTAAACATGGTAAAATCACTGTAACACTGCTTGTCTTATTGCAATAGAATAAAAGACAGCAATGTTCAATGAACAGTTAAATTATATTTAAAATGTATTTAAAAAGACAACATGCAGTGAAATCTGTTTCATAAATGCATGTTATTGATCTTGTTAAGATCAAAATAAAGTGTCAAGTGTCAATAAAGACAAAAACATGCAGTCCGAGTACATTTATCAGCAATTTACAATGAAAAGCACTTTAGACACGGCTCATCCATCCAATCAGAATTTAAAATGGAACTATTTGTTTAATAATGATTATAATAAATAAAGTACATTTTTAAGGTTACCTGACAAAACTTTTTTTTACAGTGCACAGTAAGTGTATTCAATCGTTTATTAAATTAAGTTTTATTAATAAATGTAGCAATTTAAGTCAAAGTAATGTTGGTTAAATCCATTTAAATCCACAGAATATTCAGCAGAAAATGTGAAGAAAAAAAGGCTTGATTATAAGCAGACCTACAACAAGCAACTGCTCAAATTACAGTATCACGGTAACAGCGAACAAAACTTGTATATAAAGAAAGCAAACCAATCTCTAAAACAACTGTACATTACAACATCCTGAAACAGTGCAAAATGTGCTTTTTATTTAAAACATCATAAGTCATTTGGAGGGTTTGCTCATTCTCAGCACGTCAAACGTTAGTCTCCCACAGCAGAGCCTCTGCGGCTTTGTTCTTGATTTGTTGTGTCTGAAGCCTTGAAAACTCAAAAAAGTCACACTTGACTTTGTCCCCTTTTCATTATAGTAACAGCTCCCCCAGACACACACACACACACACCCCTAGCAACAGCACACGTACTGCCAAAATCCCAAGAAGCCTCCCTTAGGAAGCGTTACCAGGGAAAGTTAGCGCAGAAGGGGAGTTTCCAATAACCCAAACAGAGCGTAACCTGACATCCCGCATCTCACCCAAGAGCATCCACACCACAAGCTCATTCAAAGACACAAAACGAGAGAATAGCACGGAGGGTAGAAACATCACACACCACAAAATAACATCGTTTATCACGTCTTTATCATTAAGCAGGTACCCAGAAAAGGCAACCATCATCCCGAAAGCCCGAACGTGCATCTTTACGCCAAGTTGCTCAGTTGCGAACCCCCTCTGAACACATCAAAGGCCAGTAGTTTTGCTCAAACCGCTTTGAGTGCAATCTTTCACAGCGCCGAGCTCTCGCTGTTTCGCGATTTCTAAAAACGTATGCTTCCTTCCTGAAGCGCGTGTGTAGTTTCTCTGAAGTTATGAGGTTTCTTCATTCATACGCTGCTGCTTTCCTGTTTCAGAACTTCGGAGAAAAAAGAAAAAAAACTCACGGCGCAGGTGAACGCACACTCGTGGCTGCGCCTTAAGCCAAGATAAACTCTTAAGACACTGATTTCAGATGCTGCATCAAAAGAACTGGAGGGCATAAAATGCCCTGTGCCTAAAAACTTAAGGAAAGGAAAGCAAAACATAGAGGTCTATTAGCTAAGAAACCACGTTTTTTTTCCCCATGTTTGGAAATGTCCTTGCACCCTACCTGAAATAAGAACCAAAGCATGAGCTGAGCCACATTACTGATGCAGCAATAACAACAAGAGCATAAACACACACACATACGAGAGCACAAAGCGCCCAGCGCACACACTCTCCTCTCCTCGGAGCATCTGTTTGAGACAATAGCCATTAAAAGCCAGTCTGGGGTTGTACCTTCTCATTCCTCAGAGGCAGACCCTCAATTTTGGGCAGCATAATCCTAAAAGGTAGCCATCTTGCCTCCCTCAGCTTCAGAAGAATGAGTGGCCGTAGTGGCAGATGCAGCGTGAGCAGCACAGGTTTGCATGATCAGTGCCGGGGACAGAAACCCAACGCATGCCTCTCGCAGACGCAGACAGCAGCCCGTCAGCCAATCGCGTAGGGACTCTAGCGGCTTGTAAATGTATCAGCCTTGCCTAGACCCTCCTAAACAAAGGATCCCCTATGTGGTTTCTTACTCTACAAGTAAGCACGAGGGAGAGCGTTAAGCTGTGGTTCGGTCACTCACGACACCGGACTGGAGTTCAAAGCCAGTGGAGGAGGGAGGAAAAGGGGTCTTTGCAAGTAAACAGACTATTTTTAGAAGCACATAAAACTTCCCAAAGAACATGTCAGGAGGCATTTTGATCTTCTTATATTACTGGGGCATTATGTGAATTAACTAAATATGATTTATTTCGAAATATTATATAATTTTGAAATGGATTAATAATCATTAAAAATAATATTGAATATAAATAATACAATATCTAATTAAAAAGGTTATAAAAACACATTTTTATATTTATTTTAATTGCATGTTTTCTTTCTAACAATCTTATTACTCACTATTTCTAGAAGTACATTAGAAGGCATTTTGATTTCTCTCTCTCTATATATATATTTATATATATATTAGGGCTGTCAAACGATTAATCGAGATTAATCGCATCCAAAATAAAAGTTTGTGTTTCCATAATATATGTGGGTGCACTGTGTATAATTATTTTATATATATTTATAAATACACAAACATGCTTGTATATATTTAAGAAATATTTTCATGTACATACTGTATATAGATTTATATATAATTTATATTATATATAAATATTTTATATATAAATAATATTTTTTTCTTAAATATAAATGCATGCGTGTGTATTTATAAATATATACAAAATAATTATACACAGTGCACCCACATATATTATGTAAACACATTTATTTTGGATGCAATTAATCGCGATTAACCGCTTAACAGCTCTTAAATATATATATATATATATATATATATATAATAAGTAAATTTAAAATAATTTAAATTATTTTATATGAATATATATATATATATAATAATCATAAAAATAGTTATGATATAATCTGATAAATATTTGTATATTTTATATTAATTTATTTATAATTAGTCTAAAGTTATTCCAATGACAATCAGAGCTTTATACATCACATTTATGTCTTAAGTAAAAAATCAATAAAAATCTGACGTAACCTGTTACATTTATGGGGCATTTAACGCTATTCTAGCAATTAAAATAAATCTAAAATAAAATATATATATATATTCTAAAAAAAGATGTATAAAATAGCTTAGCCCAACATGGATAACATGTTAAAAATAACTCGAGGAACAAAGCTAAAGTACGTATGACTAAGCGTGGTGCCAAACAGCTGTTTTTGTAGATGACGTCACGGCTACGCTCGTCACGCGCTCCTGCTTCTGTGAGGAGGATGTCAGACGCTTTAGGGCAAGCAGTGGCGCTCTCTCTCTCCAGAGTGGATGTGACAGCGCAGCCGCAGACCCTCCACCGCTGCACTGCAGCTGTCACACCATGTACTGTTCAGCCCAGTCTGCAGGCTGACGAGGTCAGATCAGGACAAGCCAACGAAAGAGCTACTTTTAGCATGTTGTTAGCTTTTAGCAATTGAAAACAAGCACCAGGGAGCTGGCTAATACAAATGCAACTGTGTTATTATACATCTTAGACAAGTAAATATTTATGCATGTGTGTACATACATTAGGTTTTATAATTACTTCTATATATGTGTGTGTGAGCACCTGAATTAAGCATTGTAAACAATGCATTGTTTTACTGGTAAAGACAGTATCAGGTGTCTGTCTTGTTGAGTCAATAAAAATGACTGTTTGTAGCAACTGAAGGTGGAAAGACAGGTTATATTTTGAATTAATGGCAGTTGAATGTTAAACTGGTTTGTTTGGATTACTTAGTTTCTATGAATGATTTTTTTTATTTTTTTTTTACAATTAATAGCAACAAATCTACATTGATAAATACACTTTTCTACATGAGTATACTGTTTATTTTATTTCATTTGTTATTAATCAGTATATTTTCTCATTTTTGAGAGTGAATCTAGCCCATGTGTGTCTAAACTAAGACATTTCAACTAATCCTCGCTCTAGATGAAACTTTACTCCAAAGCGTATCCTGGATAATAGACTGACCGTCTCTGTGAGCATGTGTCTAAAGCAGCCATCCATAATAAGTCTGCCCGCTGTGCCCTGTGATGGCTGAGTATTGTTGCAGTGCTTTGTCAAATAACAAGTGAGGTGGCTGATGGAAATCGTGCAGTGAGTCAGCTGCCTTGAGACAGTTTTCTTCACGCTCGCATCAACGGACAATGGAGTTGTGGTATTCTCATTGACAATGGACAAAAAGGCTGAATCTGGTTAATATTCTGATGACTGCTGAAAGCTAGATAATAGTACAAGTGACAGTGCATTTTACATGTAAAATCGGTAGTCTTCTTGTGACTAAATACAAATATTAATCCTAGCATGTTTCATCATGTCCTACCCGTTGACAAATCATTTGCCTTACAAAAAAATCTGAGTTTGTTATATTTTCTTAAAGGGATAGTCCACCCAAAAAATGTAAATTTCATTTTTACTTTCTTGTCATTCCAAACCTGTACAGCAATCACAGCTGTCTCTATCCACTTTCATTGGATGGAAAAGAGCAACTTGGACATTCTGTTAAATTTCTCCTTTTGTGTTAGATGAAAGAAACTCATACAGGTTTGGAACAACATGAGCGTAAGTAAATTATGACAGAACTTGCTTTTTTGGCTTAACAACACGTCCCGGAAGTCCCTCCTTCTTGGTCTTCCCTAACGTGTACATGATTGCCAATTGCAGAAACTTGTCCATATGGTGAGCTTTTAAAAGCTGCCCTGCCCTCATTAGTCACAAACAGCCCATCTATAAAGTGCTGGCAAACAACCCCTACGCCACTGCAATGTTTTTCATCTTTTGGAGAAAAAGCTGGATAAGCCTCGAACCTTTTAAAAAAAATTTAAAATAAGAAGAAAATAATAATAGTTCTGAAATAAAATGATTTGTTTCTGAGTTAAAACATTTTTCAAATACTGACTGGTAACGATTAAAATCACTAATGACACTTGTTTTAAGGTCATGTAAAATCCTGAAATCATAATCAAATAAAACTTCTTCTACACTTTTAGAAAAAAAGGGTTCTATATATGAACTTATGAAGCATAGGGTTCTTTACTCAACTCCCGAGAACCTTTTATGCTAAAAAAGGTTCTATAATGACAAGAAAGAACGCTTTTGGCACAAAGGTTCTTATAGGCTATTATTCATTCATATATTACATTATTCTGCAATATTTTGTAGTTGTAATTAAATTATTGTTTATTAAACTGTTGTAGTAACTTAAAATCACATTTTAGTCATGTTGATTTTTGGAGGAGAAAAACTGAAATGGCATTCTTTGAGATAACATGATATAAATATACATTTTCTAACCCCAAAATCTGGAATTTTGTGATCATTCACATGCAATCATAAATACATTTTAAGTTCTTGATGTTTGTCAATATGAAATATTTAAACCGAAAAGGACAAACCAAATGATAATGAATGAACCCAAAAGGTTCCGTATAGAACCTTTTTCCTGGTTACAAAGAGGGTTCTTATTATTGAACCTTAAAAATGGTTCTGTATAGAACCTTTTAGGGGTTCCAAAGCACTAATAGAACCTTTTTAAGGTTCTATATAGAACTTTTCTTCTAAGAGTGTGTCTATCTATCTATCGTCTGTCTGTCTGTCTATCTATCTACACACATACAATTTAAAATTTCAAATAAAATGTAATAGTAGATAAAATTAACCTAAAATATAAAATTAACTTTCCTCTTAAAAAAATTTTTTATTCAAGCTCTTAATATAGGGAGCAGAAAGTTTCCCCGAATCAAAGAATCATCAATATATGGTGATTATAATGGTGGAAATATTCTCTCTTTCAGGAAAGCATGACTCCATGCTTGGATATATCCCTAAAGCCATACACATTAAATTAACCCTAGACGACGGGAAAAGCCAGGCTGTGCACGAGGCGAGAATCCTAATCCCCTCTAAAAGGCACCAAGAAGCAATAAAACAATGTATTTATTTATTGAGCGAATACAATCCTTCATTTAATGATCCCTGGAGCAGGCTAATGTGCACTGTTTATTATGCAGTGAGAGAAAGCCTTGGAAAGTGTGTTCTCTTAATAAATTCACACAATGGTAAAAATAAAAGCTCATTTCTAGCCATCAAAGTAGTAAACTTGCTGCTAATGCTGCCCGCATATGTCCTATGCAATCAGTTTTATAAATGTAATGCAAAGAGTAATGCACAAGAGACGTAACACATCTCATCACATCTCATTCAGAGCGGATAGTTTTGTTCCCCAAGATTTCCTCAGTCAGGAGGGAAGTGTGTCTGAACACAGGAAGAGTAACTGGTGGTATGCTCCGCGCTCAGATAACAAGGGAAAAAACAGAGGGAGAGCCGACAAAGTCCAGCAAGGACAATTTAATAGATGAAAATACAAATATAACACAAGGATAGTTACCTGATCACCATCATTGTGCTTGTGTCATGACTTTATTTTAAGCTATGATGATTCATATCACTAACTAAAACCTGTCCAGCTCTTAGGGAAGGATTAGCCTCAGTGAATAGTCTAAGAACACCTGGGACTTTTCAAAAGAAACTGCATGATTCAATCCATTTGCTCGCTCAGAGGGCTGACATTGAAATTTAAATCACTATTCAACTGTAAAGTTGTGAGGACTGTGGAGACATTTTCCAGTACTACAACACTCCTCCATGGCAACTAATATGGTAGTGTAAAACAGTAAGACTTCCCATTTTCAGTATTGACAGACATTACAGTAATCTTAGGTTTGCTTGGATGTGATAAGATATATTGAGATGAGACATGCTGATTGCTTTATCGTTTGGACTTGAACAAGTTTACTAAAATCTGTTTATATAGCGTTCGTTATATATATACTTAACGATACCAAAGATGGCTCCTGACTGTATACACGAAGTGGACTTTCTTTATAAAGTATCTTCTTATTTTTTAATCGCTGCTGCTCTGATTAATATATTTGGAATGTTTCTGTAACTTATTATTTTTTTGTTTTGTTATTTTTTTATTGTTTGTTCTACTTGAAAATCAATAAAAAAGCATTTTTGAAAAAAAGTATCTTCTTATTTAACGGTTTGTACACTTACAAAGTTCACAATGCTTCGGTTTGCATGTAGGGACCCTCATTATGTTACTGTGTTAGTGTGGGGCTATTTTAAGCCTTGTTAGTGGTTTTAAATAGCAATTTTTATTTTTCATTACTCTATTCCCACTCTATTCTAAGCCAAAAAGTTTCTAGAGATACAACTCTTTATATTCATTTATTATAAAAAAAAAACATCTCAGAGAACGGTTGACTAGGTACCAATGTTTTTTTTTTAGACCTAAGGTTCATTTTGTGTCGGAGTTCTCCTCAAACAACATAAGATGAAACATAAAACCCTAATGTAGCCTACATAACTGATAAGAAAAACTAAGAACATAGTTATTACAATGATAAAAAGGAAAGGTTAACCAATTAACAGTTTTTTTACAGCATTATTTTTACAGACTTTTAACATTAAAATTACAATATTTTTTTACAGTCTATATCTCACAACATGGCTTTATATATTATGAATTATCATATTTTAAACTATGAGTGGACCTCTGATAGTGTTTTACTTGTCCGTGCATGTCTGGGATATTACTGTGATTGTCAACAATTGATCCTAAATCCTCCAAATTTCCAGAGTAATCTTTCCAGATACAACATGAACCAGATGCTCAGTGAAAACATCAGAGGCCAAATGGGCAGATGCTCTTAAACTTGGCATTAGATGTCAAGGTGATAAGCTGATATCACGGCAACCATATCAGCTCAGTTCTTTGGCTAATCAAGTAGTATCTGGCAAGAGTACCTGACAAGTAGTACTTTGGCTAATCAAGTAGTACCTTATCTAGCTCTAAAAAAGCAATGAAAGACTTGATCACCATGGAAAAACAAAACAAGACACACTAATGTGTGTGAATAATAACAGGGCTAATTAGCAAACATTATATTCAGGCTATCAACTCTCATTCTTGCACCCAATACACCAACAAGAGAACCATTGATTAAGGCACAACTTGGTCGTTAATAAGAAACCATGATCTTTAATATAATAAAAAAAAATTAATGTCATTTCCCATTTACAAACTTACTGCTAGAAAGATAACTGATTAGCCTATGCTAATCACAAATGCTACCCAAGTTCTTAGCCTACACAATAACATCCTCCTCACATAAAATCCCATTTTTTCTTTAAAAACTAGGTTAAAAATGTAAACAGACATGGTCTATAAAGTTTAACTCACAATATTTACTAGCATTGGTCTTTAGTGATGTTTCTTGAGCAGTGTACTAGATTCAGAGCAAAAATCTGGTTTATACATTTTGTTAACTTGACTCACATGGATAGCCTAGATCGATTCAGCCCGCTGAGAATGGTCCAGTCATTTTCCTTTGTGAGATTTGGCCAACTCAAGGTCAAGGTCAACTGTAAATGGTCATTTGGGATTAAAATTTTTACTTGCCCAATTTTCACTGGGCAATGACCATCAAAAAACCCACATCGGACAACTTTTGTCCACATTATGGCCAATATATTCTATATTTTAGATTCTGTCACTTCACAAACCTAAAACAATGTCATTAAATGAAGTCATTGACTGACTCCAAGTTCTAATCAGAGAGCGAAAATGTATGATATTCGGAGACTGGATTGAAGTGATACATGCATTGCATGCTTAACATGAGATGGATACTCACAGGTAATGCTTCTACAATATGTCCAAGTTTGAAGTTTGTTTCCTGGTCAACATTTCAGTGCACATAACTGCCACAGACAGCTGGGATCATGGATATTGATTACCCTATGTGCCGTTCACCCTAATGGATTTGCTATAAGGTGGATGAGTGCTATCATTTATCGCTTGTAGCACACAGCCAGAGCAACCAGTTGGCAGAATCTACTGATAGTTTTAAAAGTCATAATTATTTTTCCTTCACAATGCAGCCAAGAAAAAGAAACCTCTTAAAATAGAACGATTAGGTCTCAAAAAAGGAGGAAGACAAATTTGGTCAATTCTAAAAGTGACATGTCATGTTATGATGTGGGTCGGGGGTCAGTTATAATTGTTCTCCTTCTCAATGTCTGAAGGATTTAACAAGCCAACAAAAATACAGGGAGAATTTATAGTTGCATGGATGTCAAAGTAATTTATTCTCCACATAGCCAATTGAATCTGGACATTATAGCACACGGAATTAGTTAAAAACATCCGGTGTTCAATGCAAATCATCTGTGAACTGTGAAACTTGCAATATAAAACATTTGTTGTAAGCCACAGCTTTAAAACAAATGGAGAACCTGAGGTTACCATCACGGTAAGCATGCTCAATCCAAATAAACACTTCCTGGAGAAGAGAAAGTTTTCCCATTCAGGGTGGTAATATATATATTGTTTACCGGTAACACAAAGCAGAACCCAGGGGAGGATGGGCTGCTGTATCTACCTTTGAGACTGGAGACAAATCCTCCAGCTACAGAAAACACTGTGATTTAAGGCTACGCCTACATTAATAATCCAGATACCATTTGAAAACAGCTTTTTCGTTTCAAAGCGCTTTCTATCAAAAGTTTCTCATCCAAACTGAAACGTTTTTGCGCATGCTCACTGAGATGATACAGACAGAACAAGACATGATAAAATGTATCATGCAATTCTTCTGGCAGGATTATTTTATTGAGCAAAACAGGTTGCACTCACAAATCCATTATATATTTGGTCTAAAATGCAACTGCTCTCATGCAGTGTTGGGTGTAACTAATTACTAAGTAATTAGTTACTGTAATTTAATCATTTTTCTCTTGAAAATGTAAAGTAAGGGATTAGTCTTCATTTATCTGTAATTTAATTAGTTACTTCTGATGTAATTGGGGTAAATACTGTGTATAGATCAATCCGATCTCACAGTGATTCATATGCATTTTATGAGGAGTCTAAATTGTACGACCACACTCGTACAAATTCGTATGAATTATTGTAAAAAATGTATGAAAAAAGTGTGAAATGTCATGATATCAGACATAAAAAAATAGGTTTAACATCAAAATGTATTGTCTGATGTTAAAAAGTCTGTTTTTATAATGTACTGTAACCTTCTCCACCCTTTTCAGTTTAAGGATAATTCATGAACTTTTATAGCATTTATTTGAAAGAATTAAAACAGATTCATGTCTATCCTTGTATTATTCAGCTGGTTGAGATTGATATGGGATTTTGAAAGTAATTAGTAATTAAAAGTAATTAAATACCTTTTAAAGAGAGTAATTATTACAGTAACTATTGAAGAGGTTATTAGTAACTAGTAATTAAGTACTTTTTTAGAGTAACTTACCCATCACTGCTCTCATGTTTTTAGTGTGCAAAGTAACATATGTTACCAACTGTGTGTAAGTGAATAATGTATCCGCATGAATAAATGTATCCACTTTGGACAGCATTTAAAAAAAGATTTCTTTTCATTAATAAAAACATTGTCTCAGTTTCAAAACAGAGAAAAACGCATTAGTGTGGACATGGGTCAGCGTTTAGTAATACCTGAACTCCTTAAGCCACTGTAAGCGTTACCTCAGCATCCTGCCTGGCTTCAGGGGGCTGTCAGAACTGATTAAAAGCAGACCTAACTGAACCAACAGCCCTCTTACCCTTCGTTTTCCTTCTTCCTCGTCTGTGCCAAGCCGAGCAGCCCCCTTTGCCATTCACAAGGATGTACGGCAGTAGCTCCATCTCTGAGGCGTGCCAAAAAAATCATGAAACATTTTCAACTGATAACTCATGGGGTGTCGTTGTAGTTGGAAGTGTCACAGCTGGCTGGCAGATGTGCACACCCAGCAGAATTAGTTTTAGTATGAACATGTCTTATAATTAGGAATGGAACAAACATGATCACAAAGGCCTGCTGATGTTTAAAAGAACAGACATGAAGTTACTGAGATTTAATCTGAATCACAAACCCTGCATAGTTCAACCCTCAGCAAAAGCTACAGTATGAAAAGTAAACAAAACATACATCACTTATAATTGTTATGACTATTCTACAGTGATAAAGGAGACATGTTGCGGCACAGGCTGTGAGACGTGGTATGTGATCGCTTCTAGCCCAGAGGTCATTTTGTTCAATAACACTAATTTAAGAAAGACACAGCAAAAACACAGACGATTACATAAAAGTGACTCCTGATGGATTGCATATCACCCAGCATGTTGATTTATTCAAGTAAATATTATAAACTTCTTGTTTAGAAGTCAGAGCACATGTAAGTCTTACCCATACCCACTATCAGGATTATCTCATCCAGTTTGGCAGCAACAGTGTTTTGTTAACTTTTGACTTGACAGTAGGTGTGAAGGATCAGGATCAGGATCAGGCTGATCCTGATCTTCTTGTCTGGAAAGCCTCTTTTACACCCAAACAGACCGGATTTAAACTGTCCAAGAGGTAAGGTAATACAATACAGAACGAGCATTAAAATATTGTATTTGAAATAATATTATATTTGTTATATATTATATATATATTATAATATTTGAAATATTTTTGGAGTCCAAAAATAAGACTGATATAAAAAACAATGATGAAACATTATACTTTATTGGCGATAATTCTAGTTCAATTTAATTAAATAAGCATTTCAGCTGAATCCTTATGGTGTATGCTACAAGCTTGGGATCAGAATGGGGAAGATATTTTAATTTTTTTTGAAAAAAAGTCTCTTGGTTTTGCTCACCGAGGATACATTATTTAATAAAAAATATAGTAAAACTGTAATATTGTGAAATATTGTTCAAATATCTTTTATCTCTTAATGTAATTTATTCCTGTGATGGCAAAGCTGAATTTTCAGCATCATTACTCCAGTCTTCAGTCACATGATCCTTCAGAAATCATTCAAATATGGTGCTCAACAAAGTTCTAAAGAACTTCTTATTTGTTTCATTATAAATGCCTTTACAGTCACTTTTGATCAATTTAATGCATCCTTGCTGATTAAAGTATTATTCAGAAAAATGTATCAACAACAAAAAAATTCACTGACCCCACTACTTATGATTGGTAATGTATATGTAACTAGAAAACTCATTGTTTATCTTACATCAAAAAGAGGGTGAATTATATCACTGAAGTGAATACCGGTATTTCATAAGCTTCAACATTTCCTCTTGCACTTATTATCACTTTACCTATCATGCGACACCCATGGGACAGATGGATACACAAACAACAACTGCTTATGTAGTTAATTACATAATTACAGATGGCCTTTCCCATCAACCATTTAAAGATAAAGACCCACAATCCCACGCGAAATAGATACTCAGTCCACAAACCACCCGCTTGCATTCAGACACTAATGACAAGCTAACTAAAAGTCTGACTACATAACTATGGCAGATGTGACCCTGGCTGAACGCTGGCCTAAATTTTAGGCAAATGACTGATATGTTTACAGACCTCAATCTGGTGTAATCCGTCATCATCCCTGTCCCTGACAGACGACTACTAACAGACAGACATTAGAGAACAGACCCAAACACTCACAACTGACAGCAACGATTAAGTGAAAACAATTGTGTGACTTATTAACAAGTTCAAACATTTCAGACGGAACAAAACTAGCAACTATATGCACACAAATGCTAAAATGTTGTGATTAGTTACACATCATTTCGCATTTGGCAGACACTGTTATCAAAATTGACTTATACTGCAACCGATCCCTGGGAACCGAACCCATGAATTTAGCGTTGTTAGCTCCATGCTCTAACTTGCAGGAACGCTGACTAAAATTACAAAAACTTGGGAAGTTATATATTTTTACAGGTCCTTATTGGCAAATTTGACCAAGGGTCTTTATAAAGTTCGATAATTAGCGCTAAATGATACACAGCAAACCAATTCAATAGCCACTAGAAAGTTAATTTAATTGGGAAAACCTTTATGTTTTAGCCAAAGACTATAAAAAAGAAGTGATGCCGCCAATGCCCCAAGATTTAACTAACATCTTGCACTATTTATATTGTTCGGAGCCCGAGTCTGTAGTAGTGAGCGTGCCCGTACTCCTGCAGAATCAATCACAAGCACACGTCTAAATCTACTTTACTCGGAGAAGCTGTCAATCACAGATGTCAATCTTGATGTCACACCCATTTTAAAGCATCAAAGAACCAACTAAAACCAAACTTATTTAAAAAGTGAACACTTGAACTTACACCAGAGCGATAAAAACTGCCTAAAAAAACATTGGAAGTGTAATTTGATTGTTTAGTTTGGCTCACATCTCATTTGTTTACATGGAGAGGGTGGGTTTTATGACCTATACTGCATCCAGCCACATGGGGGCGATCAAAATGCTTTGGCTTCACTTTTCAGGATGTGAGCAGCACTGTTGTTATGCATTAACATGTGTTGCTAGCATGAATTAGTATATTGCTAACATGTTTTAGCAAATTGCAAACAAGTTTTAACACATGCTGGCATGAATTAGCATGTTACCAGAATGTTTTATATTGGCTTTGTCAAGCCAGCATAACTAAATGAACAGCTAGACTCAAAAAAGACAGGAATTCAGTCTTAATCAGCACAATGACACAGTGAAAACAATTATCATTGCCTAAATCAAAAATGCACAAGACATGCATCCAAACAGGCAAACTACTGAATTGTCTGTGGGACTTGTCAAACACACCAATAAGGGTAGGACATGCAGTAACATGGAGACTTAGCATATGTAGAGTGCCATTCATTCTCTCACACACAAATATGCACACACATAGACACTTAGGCCACGTGCAATGTTCACAGTGAATCATGTGATGAGTTTTGCCTAAAACAGTACTCATCTATTTCTTTCATATTTTCTCGAGTCACTGCAGTCAGAAGACAGTGATGATGATAAGTGTATGATCCAAATCTGTTACAAAGTATTTATTTAAACCTCTCCAGCCTAATATTGTCATTAAAGTAATATTGTCAAAAATGTCAGTTTTTTAGTATGAATATTCTAGCCTTAAAGGAGTTCACTTTTAAAAAAAAAAATGTTGCTGATAATTTACTCATCCCCATGTCATCCAAGATGTCCATGTCTTTCTTTCTTTAGTCGAAAAAGAAATTAAGGTTTTTGATGAAAACATTCCAGGATTTTCTCCATATAATGGACTTCAAAGGGAACCAAACGGTTCAAGGTCCAATGAGAGTTTCAGTGCAGCTTCAAAGGGCTTTAAACGACACCAGACGATGAATAAGAGTCCTTATCTAGCAAAACGATCATACGACATTTCGAAAATAAATGAAAAAGTTTAAGTTTTATAAGCGCAAATGCTCGCCTTGCCCTGTTCTGTGATGCGCGTTCATGACTCTCCTGTTCGAACTCGTTCATCAAAATGAACAAATCTTTTTTCGAGTCATGACTCGAAGGGTCCTAGATAAAACCCTTATTCATCGTCTGGTGTTGTTTAAAGCCCTTTGAAGCTGCACTGAAACTCTCATTTGGACCTTGAACCGTTTGGTTCCCAATGAAGTCCATTATATGGAGAAAATCCTGGAACGTTTTCATCAAAAACCTTCATTTCTTTTCAACTGAAGAAAGAAAAACATGGACATCTTGGATGACATGGGGGTGAGTAAATTATCAGCAAAAGTTTTTTTTAGAAGTGAACTACTCCTTTAATGACAAAATTTGCATATAGAAGATACAAGAGGTCAAAAACTTAGTTTCTCACTCCCACCAATATAAGCGCTGAATCTGAAATCGCTCCCTAGTTCCTCAAATAGGGCTTTATTTGAGGGGACAGCCATTTGTAGTGGTGTCTAAAACCATAGTGGACGTTACCGAGTGCGCTCTTTCTATTCCAAATTGCACCACAATAACGAGTGTACAGCAGATGTGCACTCATCGGCTGTCCGAATTAATATAATCCGCTCACACGTTATCACTCACTCCTTCAAGTGAACTGTCTTAGTAGACTAACGTAGGGAATAGTGATTGGGGCGATTTCAGATTCAGCCAAGGTCTTACTAGGCATGCTAGAAACTTCTAGGCAGGTGTGCTGAGGCAAGTTAGAGCTAAACTCTGCAGGACAGTGGCCCTCCAGGACCGAGCCCTGGGCAAGAGAGACACATCAAAAAGTTGAAGAGTCAGGTGCCTTACCTCTCTCGAACAGATCACGAGGGGCTTTTTCCTCAGCTCAAAACACTTCCGGAGCTTACAGATCTGATGCCCCGTTTTTCTGTTCAGGCAATTCCTGCATTCCCCACAGTTCATCTTGCGCAGACAAGGCATGCAAACGCAGCAGCGACTTCTCTTCTTCCTCTCCCTCCTCTCTTGAACTCGAAGTAAACGCCGCTGAATATCCTCAACCTGGAGAGGAGGGTTTCCTACCGCACTGTGCTCAAAAACCGACTCTGACTCGCTGTCAAACGAGGACTGGGTGCTTTCTGTGCTACTGGAGAGCAATGCCGTCACCTGAGGCCTATGGCCCATTTCACAAAGAGTGCTGTTGTAAATGGTTGTGCTCAGCGAGAGGAGAGAAAGCGCTCCCTCTTTCTTCATCGACATTTCTGCATCGTCAATTTCATCTTTGGTGTCTACATCTGCAGTGCTTTGCAGCTCACTTTTTTCCTTCTGGGGAGCATTTGCAATGTTTTCAAGTGCTTGTGATTCATTGGAGGATTGACTCACTTGGGAGGCCACAGTCTCACCTGCTTCTGTAGAGTTTTCTGGAGTGGTTTCAAAAGAACTGTCGGGAAAGTCCATGTGTGGAACCTCCTCAACCTGACCTAAAACATGCTTATCTGACTGTGAAGGGGAGGGAGTCGTTGGGCCTGAGGTATTATTGTTGTAGGCAAAGTCCACGTTATTGACAGGGTCGTGCCTCGGAGGGTCATGCTGCTCAACAAATGCTGTGTTTGGCTGCTCATTAGAAGCAAGGCAGCTTTCATTTTGTACAGTTTCTGTGTTTGCTTTTATCTTCTCCTCCTCTGCCTTGTCAGTGTCGTGAACAACAGTCTCTATGTGCTCCTCCGCAGTTTCCGCCGAGCTTACATTAATGATCTGTCCCTCTCCAGTGGGAATAACAGCACCCTTTTGTTGTCCATCACCAGTAGGATCATGAACTTCTGACCCTTTAGTATCGGTATCCTGTTCCCTGATCTCCTGATCTCCCTTTCTTCTTGTAACCACCCTCCTGAAGGACTCAACTTCCTGTAGGACGCTCGAGACACTATTCCTTGGAGTCTTTCCTTTTCCATTAGGTTTTGACAACAAGCCATTTTGTCTCAAAGAACCACGAGTGTGCCTGGGTCCTTTACCACTATAAACATTCTTGACTGTCCTCTTGCTGGCCTTGCTGTCAACAGTCCTCTGGGCCCCTTTTAGTGCTTGTTTTTTGTCTATGGCCTTCTTGATGTTACCACTGGCTTTGAGCGAGTTGACCGTTTGCCTCCTGGTCGTGGAAGCTTTCACCTTTCTAACATTTCGCTTTTTGGATGCACAAGATGACTTCTTGGGTGCTTTGGGAATATGAGGCATAGCTGAAGTACGTGAGGGTGAGGGAGGAGGAGTTCAGGATAGCCGGCATGGAAAAGAGTATGAAGATGACTCTGGACAACAGTACTTTTTAGATATTTTAGGTTATGTTCCTAGTTTCAAATAAGATCACACAGACATTTTTCCACTGTTGGCATATGGATGTATGGCTACCTGTGGAAAGGACAATTCATAATTGAATTATGTAGCATTTAGCTTCTGATTACATAAAATCATGAGATCAAATGTGGCTTTTAGTGCATATTATTTATGGGCTTTGAAGCCAAATGTAGTCTTTCTCTTCTGGAAAACTGAAAAAAATAATAATAATATTGATGGGTGTGTTGGAATCAGCTACCTAGTTCAGTAATTAGGGCACTGATGATCAGAGAACATTTATCTTTAACAAAGTTGTTCCCTTAACAGACATTGCATCACATTTTTGAAGTGAGAAATATAAATTGCACGAACCAACTCAGTTATTCGACATAAACGTTTGACAGCAGTAAACATACATAATCTAGCAAACATTTATAATATTTTAAGGCTGAAATGTGGTGACATTTTACACCGAGAGTATGTTAGCATGTCGCTGGAAACGGAGTCATTAGTCTCAATATCAAGTGACACATTCTGCACTATGCAGATTTTTGTCCAATCAAATGCTCTCTAGAATGAGAATGCTCTTCCCCCTTAAAGCACCTGCACAGACTAGCAAGTAAGAAATCACTAATTATGGCTGTGTGATGTAAAATACAGAAAGACCTATGCCTAATTGAAAAAGGATGATTTCATCAATATGTTTCACGTAAATACACAATGTGCTGGTCAAGTCATTAAAATAGGTTCATTAACTTCAAGATAATCAAGTGTATCATTGAAAGATACAGTAAATCTAACAGATATCATTATGTCTGAAGTATGATATATTTTGATGACTGTGTGTGCAGTTGCAAAGTATATGCTATTTTACTCTGCTATATTATATACTGTAGCTCACAAAGACCATATCTATTGAATTGCTAATAAGATTAATTCTGATGCTTAGCGAAAAGTCCCATAATATTACATGGTTATTAAACAGTACCATAGTGTCACAACAGCTTTTTGACATGGAATGTTTCTTTTGACATATTCCATTATAGTAACTTAAATAGTTTCGATTAGTACCATAATATGGTAATCATTAAGTACCACGGTACTTTTTGTAAGAGATAATCTAATTTAAATGTCCATTGTTTTCAACTCTTTGTTTTCATGCGTCAACTCGAAATCTCCCTCAAGAGAATCAAGTTTCAATACCTGCCATGAGTTAAATGGGAGCATAAATTAGGCAAGTGTGAGGTGTTTATATCCACAAAGTAGATCTAAAGAAAGACACAAGTTTACACACTGGCTGTGTGTTTAAAACCTAGTGAACTCCCTACCTACACTTCATTTTTGTGCGTCAGTCACAGACGAGTCACGCGCCTACGATTCCCCAAAATGCTGTCTAAGTAGGGAACTAACTAGGTTTTGAGATAGCCGTTGTGGCTGACTAATCGCTTTTAACGTTCTCACACGCTTATCTCTAACAACAGTTTGTTTCGTTATCTATAAACTGCCCAACAAACTTTAAATCTGATAGGAATCAAATAATAAAACAAGGGGGCTTTAATCCGTAGGCTGCTGCATTGTTATTAACACTTTGAAGGGAGTTGAAATACTTTACATACCGGAGAGACAGATGCACTGTCTGAAGGGCTAACGTTAATAATATTCCCCGCCTGTACGACACGACCGATCCTTCCGCATTTCTCTTCGATGGATCTTCCCTAGGCACAAGTGAATAACGTCTTCACAATATAACTGTGAACTGTGACACTGACATGCTGCCACAGAGACTAAAGCACCCGATAAAAGGCAAATCCCTCTTATGCCAATCCATTCACGGCACGGCAGCCCTCTGCCAGACTCGACCTGCACTCCAGTCAACTTCAGGATATTTAATGGACGTCGGCGTGAGGTGGCGGGAAAACCCGGACTGGATTTCTGTTCTCAATATAGAAAATCTGTGCAGCAGTCAAATCTATACATAGACATACGGTATATATGTATTTATAATTTTTTTAAAAAACTCTCTGCTCTCTGCGCTTTAAGCTAACTGCTAAATGCGTGTACCACGTTTCGAGATGACGTCAGTTTCACTACATCGTCACTTCTTGACGCAACAACAATCAAACGATCTGTGTCTCATGAGCTACATTTATATGTAACTTTACCTTTGGTACTTACAGTGAGGCCCTAAATTATCATAATTGTATTAGTATTGTTCTTGTTCTTGTTGTTGTTGTTGTTGTTTAATTATATTATTACACAATTTCCACATACAGAAAAAAGCCAAGAAATTATCATCGTCATGATTATTAATATATTTTTAAATAATATTCTCATAAAGGCACAACATTGTCTAGTGCATTTATATACAGACAACTCCTATAATATTTATGTAAATCCATAATAATAATGATAGTAGTCGTAGTTAGTTGTTTTTTTAATAAGTAGTTTATTTTATAAGTAAGTTTATTATATTATTCCATTACACAATGTTCATTTTCAGACAATAATTTAATTACACAGAAAAGTTAATTCCTTTTTATTTAACAATGAAAGACTCACAATACGCAGTATTTCCAAAAAAAACCAAAAAAAAACTAAAAAAACAAATAGATACAATGTTGTAGCATAATAAATCTGCTAAATGAATGTAATGAAGAATCATTTGCAATGTAAACACAAAATAAATAGAATAGTGCGTTGGTGCTGTGCGTTGACACCATAGGTTGACAAGCAGTTACGTGTTAATTCTGCGACAGGAAATGAATCAGTGAAGGACATGAAATGGACGAAACTGCAGAGAAAAACGTGGAAAAGAAAATGTATAATCGTGACTTGATTTATGTTTTATGTAAGTACATAGTCTATATTCGTAGAATAGACGCATGGATCTAACGTTGAGCGAATAGTTTTGTTGTCGCAAGAGTGTTCACCCTGTGTTTGTAACTAACAGGAAGAGCTGTCAGCTTCAGTTTCACACAGCTCCATATACAGTTGTGCAACCGATGACCTTGATTTTAGGCCGGATTTCGTTTTTCTGTGTACAAGTATTCAGGTCATAGCTGCTGAAGACGTTTTTATTTGTGAATCGGTGCAAAACATCGTTGTAAATTACGTGGGAAGTGAAATCTGTGTAATATTATAGCTGGCTCGTGGAATAAGCAACAGTAACCAAGGTAACAATATGCTAAAACATCGTTATTGTGTATTTTAATATATTTCGAGTTGCTTCCCGTTACGCAATATTATAATATTTAGCCAAAGTTATGAAAACAAGCTAGCCAGAGAACGAGGCACTAAAAGAAAGTAGCTAAAAGGACCATGCAATCACCATCGGAATTTGTACAGTCATTTACCACAGTCATTTTTCATTTTTATTATATATATTTTTTTGTTGACATACATGTATTATTCACATTCAGTACCATGTCCAGGTTTAACAGATAGCCAGCATTAGGCTTTAGTTCAATTGGGATATTTAAGGAGCTTAATAAACGTACCTTAGATCAAAACATTACTGGTGTGAATCTTGAGACAAAACAATAGCAGTGACATATATTTTAGATGGGTTAGTGCAAATTGCTTTCAGTTTAGAGCCAGAATAAATGGTTTGTTTTGATTGTCTTTATATATAAGTATTTATATAATAGCCAATAACAATAAATTTTCATTTTAAAATGCTCGAACGGTTCTTATTAAGCCAGAATAAAATTCATTGTATGGTTTGCTTCTCAGCCCAACCTGTAACTCGTTCACTTATCCTGATGGCACCTGTACTTGATTTGGTTTGCTTTTCTAGTTTAGATTTAGAGAACTGAATCTGTTAACATTTCACCGAACCAGGTACTCATAAAGTAATACATTTACAACCCTGTCCAACTGTTTATGACTGATAAGACTTTCCTGTGCGCTTAGTCCAGCCTGTGGCACAGATCAGCTGAGACATAATATCAATGCACATGTTTGTTTACCTCATTCCAGAGTGTGCTGAAGACATGAACATACTGCAGACCTGATAGCAGCCATCATGACGACAGAGGCTGTGATCACAGCTCCTGTGCAGAAAGACTACCACTACTGGTTGCGCTCTTTCACAGCTGGAGGTGACGTTTCAATCACAAAATATTGATGTACTGTACTAAAGAATGCACAATCAGCTGCTCTTGCATATCTTGAGCTATGGGAGTATGCATGCATAATAGTATTGGTTCAGTTCAGTTCAGTTACTTGTATAGGCCATAAATGTGTGTTTTTCCACCCTTATTTTATTTTTAATAAATTGTGAAATTACTTTTGCATTAATTTCTCAAGTCTTTTAAACCCCTTTAACATAACAAATTTTCTTGAAGCATCCCCTTAGATTTTATGTTAATAAAATGTTTATGATTGTTTGGTCCTAGGCACTTTATATTAAGTGTATTTAACTATGTATGAACGTTTAAATTGATTACTGACTTATATTTTGAAAATACCTGCTTGTAATTTCAGCTATAATTCATTTCTGCAATTTCATCTATAATTGCACTGTTGACCCTTCACCAGACCAACAAACTTGTCCCTAACCTTACGCAATAGCAGCAAAGAATGTTATTGTGTTTTGCAATACAACATGATAGTACCTATCATGTACCTATCAAGCAAAGTGTTTTGCAATACAACATGAACACAATAAGTACATTGTGCCTAACTATATTTTCAATGTGAGTACATGCATACATAAAGATCCCTAATTTAAAGGGGCAGCTACAACACTGTTATCAAACAAAAACTGAAAACTTTTTATGCGTTTTTTTGTTCATTTACACAACAACGGCGTTTTGGGGACCTGAAAATGCAAACTTTTGAAAATGGGGTTCAAAGTGCAAGTCTTTAAAAAAAGGTACTTGTGTTTCATTTACAAAAACGCAACTGGGAAGTTAATGGCGCATGGGTTCCCTCGATCGAAAAGCTATGCATTTTCCCCATGGACTTTTGGAAAATCGCAAAAAAATAAGATCTGCGTTCAACAAAGAGTTTTGACATTTACACGTTTAGTCTATCAAGATCTTTTCAAGTTATTTCAAAATTTATACATTTTGAAGCCTATATAAAGTTTTAAAAAACACAAGCAGGTTATAATTGGTGTGTTTTATGTCATAGATCACAACGTGAAAATAATTAGAGGCTTTGTTAACCACAGACCTTATTTGAAGCGATTTCGCAAAAACGATTTAAAAAAAAAACTCATAAACTTTAGAGCGAGGGAACCGGGAGTGCTAAAATGCTAACTCACTTCCGCGTTTTGGCCTACAAAGTGACGTGATAACTTCGGCACTCTATTATGCGTTCAGCCTATAGGCGTGTAGTGTTTCTTTACAAAGTGACATCGCCAACTACTGGCCTGTTAGCATAATACAGCATTTGTAATAATTTTCACATATCCAAGTGAATGGGAATCATTTTGATAAGATTGTCGTCTGTATGCAAAAAACACAAAAACCTTTCAGTTTTTACCATTGTAGTGTAAACGTACCCTCAATTGTGAACGATTGTTTATTTATGGATTAAACTAACTGATATTTTTGTGTTCACAAAGGTGTTGCAGGGTGCTGTGCCAAGTCCACCATAGCGCCTCTCGACAGAGTGAAAATATTACTGCAAGCTCAAAATCCGCATTACAAACACCTTGGTAAATTAATCCCAAAATATTATTGATGAATAGATATTATTGAAACTTGGAATACAAATGCATTAGAATACCATTGGTTGAACAATGTAATGTTATCTTGTGTGTTTTTTGCAGGAGTGTTTGCCACACTTAAGGCTGTGCCAAAAAAAGAGGGTTTTCTTGGGCTTTACAAAGGAAATGGAGCTATGATGATCAGGATTTTCCCATATGGAGCCATCCAGTTTATGGCCTTTGATCACTACAAAAAGGTTTCTTTTGTCTCATAGTCATCATTTAGTAATGCCAACCAGTTTTGGGGAATAACAAACTAAACATAGCGACATTTACTAACGCAACAGTATTTTTAGTAGCGTGACCGTTTTTCAGTTGTTCAAAATATTGTAGTTTTTCCAGTACTCATTTTGCGAGTTGTCACATTGTATAACACAAAACTAGTGTAAAAATAGTAAATAATCAAACACAATCTCCTAAACTGTCCTCTCAAGTGAAGCACTAGTCTGCTTTATTTAGTAGATTCAGTTGATTCAGATGATTCATTTAAACGAACCATTTAAAAGGATTCACTGATTTGATTTAGAAGTTAAGGTAGTTTGTGTGGGATGTTTTGTTTTGGTATCAAATTTTTTTTATTGGTTGTAATGCCATTGCAAATGTATCTGTACATTTCTTTTATTTGTTTTCACTGTAAACACATCTATACAAATGGTTAGCATGAATCAGTTACATCATCTGATGGTTATATAGTTTAAATTAAAACCTTGAAAAGCTTCAGTGTAGTTAACTACATTTTGTCAGTAGTTATCTTTTTTATTATTCATATTGTAAGTAGCTTGTAGCTTGGAAAACTGCAGTTTCAAATGAGCTTACATTGATGCTAACAGAACAAAGATTTGTACTAAAGCCGAATGCACGCTCTGTTTAATGCTTGTAAAAAGCTGTTTCGGATGTACTTTCAGTTCCTTAACACACAACTTGGAATATCTGGGCACATTCATCGGCTTATGGCGGGATCTTTGGCAGGTTTGTGATTCTTTTTCTTTTCTTGTTACTCCATGATGAGTGCTCTTGTCTTTATCTCCATTGTATTCCTTCTGCAGGGATGACCGCAGTTATTTGCACTTATCCGCTCGATGTCATCCGAGCACGCTTAGCATTTCAAGTCACAGGAGAGCATCGCTACACTGGCATACGAAACGCCTTTCAGACTATTTACCTTAAGGTGTGAAGGGTGGAAAGGGGTTTAAATGAGAACCCATCTGTGCTTCCCTTTTGTGTGACAGTGTTTTATCTTTAAAGGAGGGAGGAATCTCTGGTTTCTACTGGGGTCTGACCCCCACAATCATTGGCATGGCTCCATATGCAGGTTATTGTCTTGATTCATTTACGTGGAATGTACAGTACAATAGGCAAAACTGAGCCCACTTCCTCATGTCACGGTTTTCTCTATATTCCAGGATTTTCCTTTTTTACTTTCGGTACATTGAAGACTCTGGGACTGACTCACTTTCCAGAGCTCTTAGGCAAGCCGACTCTTGACAACCCTGATGTTCTAGTGCTGAAGACTCACGTCAATCTGTTGTGTGGTGGAGTCGCCGGAGCAATTGCTCAAACTATATCGTATGTTTATTCTTTTAAATCCCTGGATTTTTAGTTATTATTTGAAGTTGTTTTAAAGGAGTAGTTCACTTTTGAAAAAAAACTTGCTGATAATTTACTCACCCCCATGTCATCCAAGATGTCCATGTCTTTCTTTCTTCAGTCGAAAAAGAAATTAAGGTTTTTGATGAAAGCATTCCAGGATTTTCTCCATATAATTGACTTCAATGGGAACCAAACGGTTCAAGGTCCAAATGAGAGTTTCAGTGCAAACTGTTCAAAGGGCTTTAAACGATTCAAGGTGATTAATAAGGGTCTTATCAAGCAAAACGATCGCTCATTTAATAAATAAATAAAAAAGTTTAAGTTTTATAAGCACAAATGGTCACCTTTTCCTGTTCTGTGATGAGCGTTCGTGACTCTCCTGTTCAAACGCGTTCATCAAAATGAACAAATCTTTTTTTGAGTCATGACTCGAAGGGTCCTAGATAAGACCCTTATTCATTGTCTTGAATCGTTTAAATCCCTTTGAACAGTTTGCATTTTGCACTGAAAGTGTCTTTTGGACCTTGAACCGTTTGGTTCCCAGTAAAGTGCATTATATGGAGAAAAAGCCTGGAATGTTTTCATCAAAAACCGTAATTTTTTTTTTTCGACTGAAGAAAGAAAGACGTGGATGACATGGGGGTGAGTAAATTATCAACAAAAGTTTTTTTTAAATGTGAACTCCTTTAAGTTAAAGACCAACAAAATTGTGCAACATATACACATTTGTTTTACTGTACATTTTGTGTTGAACATTCTGGCTTAATATTTATGTGCAGATATCCACTAGATGTTGCCCGGAGGAGAATGCAGTTGGGTACATCACTGCCTGATTTTGATAAATGTCGGTAAGTATTTAAGGTTTTTGTTGCCTTAATGACTTACAGTGAGGTATTAATTTATTAATAGAGATGCATCAATAGTCAAATTTGTCTCATATTTATTTTTTTATAATTTGATAATTTACCTGCGATAAAAATTCTGTACTTTCTTTACAAAAGTCTATAATTAAAATCCTAAAAGTGAATTTAGACATCACAACATTGTGGAGTACAGTGTGTGCATGTATATATACATATAATAATAATAAAAAATAATAATTTAAATTAACTTTTCTATTTTTGAATTTATTTTAAAATGTAATTTAGTCCTGTGATCACAAAGCTAAATGTTTAGCAGCCATTACTCTATACTTCAGTGTCTATACACACACAACAAACACACGCGTATTCACAAACACACACACAATATATTTATAAATACATACATATATATATATATATATATATATATATATATATATATATATATGAAGAGTTCAGATGCAAAAGCCTCTAAATGCCATTTGAAATTTTCTTCTTTAATGATGAATTTTATCAAACTTGTATATTTAAGTTCAGTAATTTCACTTAATTAACAATTAATAGGTAATTATCATTGCCATTTAAGTGAAATCACTGAACTTAAATATACAAGCTTAATAAAAATTATCATTTTAGAAGAAAATTTCAAATGGCACTTAGAGGCTTTTGCATCTGAACTCTTCATATATATATGTGTGTGTGTGTGTGTGTGTGTGTGTGTGTATATATATATATATAAATGATATATTTGTATATATATTATTTTTTTGTTTGTGTCACTAATAGATTATGTTTTACGGTGTAGCATTAGATCTCCACAGTTTGGACTCAGTTCTCACCAGCATATATCTGTCATCACTAATATGTTTTTGCTTAATTCTTTTGAGCAGCAGTCTCACACAAACTCTGAAGTACGTGTACACCCAGTATGGCATTAAGAGAGGACTGTACCGTGGCCTGTCCCTCAACTACATCCGCTGTATACCGTCACAAGCCGTTGCCTTCACCACTTATGAGTTCATGAAGCAAGTTTTTCATCTAAACTAGAAAAATCAGTGACTTGAAGACTTGAACCCCTAAAGAAACACGTTGAAACGACCCCTGGCAACATGACAGCACCCTTGCCTGCCATTCCAGTCAACAGTCAAGTGAACTCCAGTTCTTACAAAACACCCACACAAACGGCAAACCTGTGGCTTCGCACACCCCAGCAACAGTCACTATGGATACAGAGACAAAAGCTTACTTTTCCATTATGTGTGGATCAGGAACATGTCCCCTAACAACCGACACTGGAAATACCATAGACTTCCGTCTGAAACTTGCCTGTATGAAGCCATCCTATCTCATATTGAACAATATGACATAGCTTATCACTCATATACATTAGGCAAAACACAAATTCACAGAAGATTTGACCTATTGGATGGACGGTTTCAATAGGCATATCACAGTGCTTTTAACTATGACTGATGATGACATAATTTTTTTTATGTCAGAAACCTAAATATGAAAGTTGATTTTTCTTCGCTAAATTTGATTTATATGTAGCTTTTTATTTCAGTCACCTCAAGTCTTATTGGCTGATATTTGTCTCTTTTAGTGATCAATATGACTTACCTCTACATTTCAGTAATATAGCGAATGGGAGACAGTGTGTTTAATGTTGTCTATGCAGTATTCAGTCATGTGCGCATGCCGTCGTTACTGTGGCTCAAACTATATCTGATCGATGCCTTACAGTGCAGTTAAATTCACAATTCACTCCTTTTTGGAAAAGCGCAATCAAGTGAAAATGTGTGTGGTGATAAACATCACAGCTGAAATGTATTTGAATCTGTTAAATTATTGTTCTGATTTGTGATGGGGGAAAAATGGATCCCTTAAATAAAGTAATGACTTTGCCTTTCTATATGCACAGAAGTTTTATCAAATAATTATTTCTTTCATCGGTTATGAATCTATATTTACTACTATTATACAGTAAATATCATATCCACTATATACTATTATTATGTTTGTACGTTTGAAAATGTTTGTATATGTATGTATATATATATATATATATATACAGACACACACACACACACACACACACATATATAAAATGCCTGTTTTTAGTTTTTAAAGGGAACTGAGCACACTCAAACTTGCATCAATTTCCTTCCTGTTTGTTGCCATGTGGTGGCGGTGTTTCAGTAATTCGTGTCCTAAAGGCTCTTTGAATTTGTGCTTTTTGGGTTCATGTGCATTGATTGTTTTGCTGCATGTGTTTCCAAAGAAAAGGAGGAACTCTTATGAATGTACATATGAGTGCATTCAACCGAGATTGATGCTATCGTTTTATGACAGATCGAATACATGTATGAGTAGCGAAGGCATGATTCAATTGTCACATTCAGGTTTATCTTCACCAAGTGTCTTTCTTTTCTGATTCTTGAGAACTGAGCCTTAAGTTCATCTTCTGCTTTGGATAAATCACCTTTATTTATTTATTTATTTATTTGCGTCATTACAATGTATTACATTTGTATAATGAATGGATAGGCCTGCTATTTCAGATTGAAACGGTATGCATTGAACAAAATTAACATTTAAAGAAATAAATACATTTGAATTATTTTACGTGAAAATAAAAGCTTTTCGTCTTGTGCTGGAGTTTCATCCCTTTCCAAACTTGACATCGAGTGAGATTCCTATCGTTCTCTAATTTATGCCTAGACATGCATTTACTATGGCATGGTATACCTCCCACTTAGCATTCGATTTGCATTTCCTCTTTTATTTGTAAGGTACTGTTGTTTGATAGCTTGTCTTATTTGACTGGAAAATATGTCATAAACAAAACACTGCTTATAGCAGATATGTTATCGTCCAAGTAAAAAAAGAAGAGTCCACTGTAATTTTTTCCCCTTCAGTTGGCTGTTTTGGAAAAAAATATTATTCGAGAGCCTTTAAAGCACTTTACAATTATTCACTTTACACTATGCTTTATACTATATTTAAAAGTTTGAGGTCAGTAAGATTTAAAAAAAAAATAATAATAATAATAAAATAAATACTTTATTTAATAAAATCCTGAAAAAAAATCTCAATGTTTACACAAAAATATAAAGCAGCACAACTGTTTTTTAAATTGATAATAATAAATGATTATCGAGTAGGAAATCAGCATTAGAATTTCTGAAGGATCATGTTGATGATGCTGCTGACGGGAATAATACATTTTAAAATATATTAAAGTAGAATGCAGTTATTTAAATTTATATAATATTGTACAATATTTCTGTTTTTACTGTTTTCTCTGATTAAATAAATGTATTAATTTTAGCACAAGAGACTTATTTTAACAACATTAAAAAACATCATACAAACCCCAAACGTTTGAACGATAGGCTAATGTTAATTAAACACACACACACACACACACACACACACACACACACACACACACACACACACAGTATATATATATATATATATATAAACTGTTTTTATTGGCAGATTGTTTACTTTTTTAAAAAAGAAAGAAAGAAATGTATTTCGCAAAACTCCACATTTTGGATGTTTTTTTCAGCAGTGTCAACTGGTAAACCGCAGGACAAAAAAGAGAGAGTCAAATTCAAAGATAAGCCTTTAACACCTAGCCTTTAAGATAAACGTGAACTAAAATATCTGATAAGCTTGCCATATAGGACTTTATGTCTAAACGATTTAGAATAACTAATAAAGTGCATGATGTAGTTCACTCATACATACTTCTTAGTTTGTTGAATACTACCGCAAATCTAACCATGATCACGATCTACATATTTCCGTGTGTGATGAGTGCGATGTCGGTGGCTGGCTAGTGTGAGTCAGTTAAAGAGAGAACGGGGGAGAGAGAGAAGTGGGGAGAGAGAGAGAGAAGGGGGGGGGGGGGGGGGATGAGGAAATGCAGTTTATGTGCGACTCTTAAAAAGTCCATTCGAGTTACTTGCAGAGCTCATCTGCAGCTTGACAATGCCCAACTACACAGTGACTGTCGCCACTGGCACTCAGTGGTTTGCTGGAACAGATGACTACATTTACCTGACCCTGGTGGGATCTGAGGGATGCAGTGAGAGAACCCTCCTGGATAAACCCCTCTATAATGACTTTGAGAGAGGAGCGGTAAGAAACTAATGTATTACCTGCTATAAATATGCGATAATAGTACAATGTTGCATGTAATTAATTATTACATGCAACTACCCTTACGAAAATGAACCATGATTTTACAACAAATAAAACCAGTTTGCTAAATTGCTACACTAACCATAGCTTGACCACCATGGTATTTGTAGTAAACCTGTGGGTAATCCATCTGGTAATCTGCCTAAGAAACATTACGACACTTTTACTATAATAAAACCATGGTTAATTTTACCCTAGCCCTATATTAAATGTAAAATTATTACGCTGTAACAAGAAAAGTATTAATTACATATACTATAGGGTTAGACTAGGTGTTGGTTAGGGTTAGTTGCATTTAATGATGCATAATTTATTTATTACTATGGTAACTACATGTAACATATTTAACAAAAACAATGTAAAATAAAGTGTTACCAAATATAGTGTAGCCCTATGCAAAGGTTATGTATATATATTAGACATTTGAGATCCTTTTAAAGAGTTTGTTCCATTGTATCTGAATTATATTTAATGTATTGTGCAATTAAAAAATTACATGGCAGAAATGAATAGCCTTTCTCTTTGTGAATTAAATGTGCAAACCTTTATAAGATTTTTTTTTTTTACAGCTGGTATTCTTTCACGACTGTTGATTAATTTAATTCAAAGCATATATAGACCACAAGTATTCTGATTAATAAGCGCTTGGAAAAAGGGTGGATCAAAAATGGAAATTGCTATTTTAGATCAAATTTTGGGAATGTTTTGTCTTATGGCTTCATGACTAATCAAAAACCATCAAAACCTCTTCATAACATCACAACATCTTTATTGTCACAGTTAAAGTTCACAATTGCATGTGTCATTTAAAAACTTATATGTACTGTAAGACTGTCTTTTTAAAACTATGCATGTCTTTTTTGAGCAACTGTTTTTAAATAACATCTTACATATGGTGTAATTCAAGGTGGACTCATATGACATCAGTGTCGGAGAGGACCTGGGTGAACTTGAGCTGTTGAAAATCGAAAAGAAGAAATACTGGGTGCACGATGACTGGTACTGCAAATATGTCACGGTGAAGACACCCTATGGAGATTACGTTGAGTTTCCCTGCTTTCGCTGGTTAGTTGATGACAAGGAGGTGGTCCTCCGAGATGGCAAGGGTAGGTTCTGATTGTCTGTGCACATTTTTTTCTGTAACAGAGCGCTAAACTTTACCATAATATAATGCTTCAATGTTTTCTGTGCTTCAGCTCGATTGCCACAGCATGACAAGACCGGATTGGCGAAACAACACAGGCACAAAGAACTAGAACAGAGACAGAAGACATACAGGTTTGGTGCAACTTTTAGAAAGAGGTTAACAACTATATTAGTTCTGGTCCCCAGGAGAAATGCTCTTTCCTCATAAATGCACATGTGGTTAAGTCTACTATTTCAACAGACCATTCGTTTTCCTCTTCTAACAGCGCTTGCCTCATATTCATTGGCTTTATTCAGTCACAGAACTTTCATGCACTGCATTTTGTTTCAGAGTTGGAGGGGAAATCAAAACATCAAACAATGACTGAAAACGTGTTAGTTGGAGTGATCAGTGGAATTTATTTATTCTTATTTATTCTAATAAATTATGGTCAGAACAGTGTATTCAGAACAACTAGATGATACAGTCAGGAATTCAAATTATTCAAAATAATATTTGTGAGATATATATATATATATATATATATATATATATATATATACACTCTCAGGAAAAAAGGTCCAAAAGTTGTCACTGGGGCTGTACCTTTTCAAAAGGTATGTTTTGTATCTAAAGGGTGCATATTGGTACCTTAATGTTACTTATTAGCACCTAACTGTCCATATTAGCTCCTAAAATGTACACATTAGCAAATAAATGTCCATATTAGCACCTAAATGTGCATGTCGACACCTAAAATGTACATATTAGCACCTAAAATGTACATATTAGCAAATAAATGTCCATATTAGCAACCTAAAATGAATATATTAGCACCTAAAATGTACATATTATCAAATAAATGTCCATATTAGCACCTAAATGTACATATTGGCTCCTAGAATGTACATATTATCACCTAAAATGTACATATTAGCACCTAAATGCATATTGGCACCAAAATATATTAGCACCTTAAATGTACATATTAGCAAATAAATGTCCATATTAGCACCTAAATGTACATTAGCACCTAAAATGGACAAAAGTTTACCTTTTGAAAAGGTACAGCCCCAGTGACAGATTTTGTACCTTTTTTTCTGAGAGTGTAGTATTATATATATATATATATATACAGTATGTGTGTTGCATGTTGTATAGCCTACTATAACACTTTTTTACACTGTTTAATCTGATATTAATTGTGTGTATTTCAAAGTTCGTACTCTGCACTCTTAAAAGGTTCTTTATTTGCATCGATGATTCCATGAAGACCTTTTAACATTCGGCCTTTCCATTGCACAAAAGCTTCTTTATAGTGGAAAAAGGTTCTTTAGATTATTGATATGTTCTTCACACTTTTAAGAACTGTTTATTAATAAGTTCTTCTTTGGGGAACTGTAAATGTATCTTCTGGCATCAATTTAAAAAAAACAAAAACTGTTGGAACCTTTTATTTTTAAGAGTGTACCATCATAATTCCAGGGTTGTTCTTACACGTAACCTATTTAAAGGGGTCCTATTATGTTGTTCAACTTTAGTTAGAGTGTAATATTGCTGTTTGAGCATAAAAAATATACGCAAGGTTACAACGCTCTAAGTCCACACCAAAGGGAGATATTTTATTAAACAGAATCCCCCTTTCAAGAACTACAACTCGATAAAGTCATAAGGTTACTCATTTAAATAATTCCCACCCACGAAATATGCAAAAAAGGGGGACGACGAGGCATTAGAGAAGACTGTTGTGGCTATGTCAAAAAAATCAAAGAGACGCTGATTTTTTTTAGCCTGACAAACTCAGAATGGTTTAAATTTATTTTAAACACTGTTCCTGAACATTAACATCTTCGCTGCACATTTTATGGCGAACAGCTTGTTTGCTAACTTCTGTAAGCTCTCGCTTTTGTGAGACGGTTGACCGCTCCTTAGGAAAACTACCATGGTTTAGTGATCGTTATCTTAGTTTTCCGACAAATAGCACAATTAAATGGTATATAACATCGTATCTATAATGTATACGAAAATCACATAAAAAAATACCACTCTGAAACATTCTGAGAAGTCCGTTCTTGCAAAGTCTGTATGAAAATCTCAGGGTCTGGATCGGGCTGGAATTGGTTTGAAATTGATTCATATTTAATATTAATATCATCATTAATATTTATATTAGAACAGAACTTGCAGTTATGGAGAGGTCAGCTAACCAATCACAGCACATTTCGTATTTCGGAAGGAGGGGCTTTTTCAAAATCAGTGTGTTTGAGCCAGACTGGGGAGAGAGGTGCTGTAATAATGCAAAATATGTTTAAAAAATGTGTTCAAGCATGAAAACATGAAAGCAAAAAAACAGTATGTGAACGTTTCTGTGACAGTACAAAGTGTTTGAATATTTAATGAAGCAAGCACTGTTCAGTTTGTTGCTAAACAACTGGGTGCCATTTTCTAACACTGTATCATTTCACACCTTTATAGACACATTTATTCACCCTCGCGTCGATCCCAACCTGTAAGACCTTTTTCTTCTGTGGAACACAAAAGAGTAGGCCTAAATATTTAGTTTTGATATATTTCGATATTTTAAAGAATGACATGACAGAAGTTTTATTTGGGTAGACTATCCCTTTAAAAGGAGAGGAAATAGGGTTGAGTGTGAAGAGCACTAATTATAGGAACAGAAATTTGTCTAGTAACTCACAGGACTGAATCTGGGACGTCTGCCAGGATACCATCATTACCACATATTTGACCACACCACCCAGGAAATCCAAAATGATTTATTTCATAATATTGACAATAAATGATTTGGTGCTGATGTAAAAGAATTTGACATTTTAAAACATGATGTTGTTCTTCATGTTGAAGATGGAAGGAGTGGCATCCCGGCTTCCCCATGAGTATAGATGCCAAAGCACATAGTGAGCTTCCACGAGACATTCAGTTTGACAGCGAGAAAGGAGTGGACTTTGTGCTCAACTACAGCAAAGCGTAAGATTCATTTCGTTTTCTGGTCTGTTCAGTCAGATCACTGTTATTTACATAAAGGAAACATCTGTTTGTATTTATGCACATTTGCATGTTTCTTTTTGTGTTTTGCATGTATCTCTAACAAGGTCTGAATACACATATGCATTGTTTTTGTGGTGTTATACATTTGCACAGGCCTCGCTGAACTAGCTATAAAAGTGTGACTGTTGCAAGGGGGAAATTGCAGATTCAATAGATTGTGTTGTTGATATAAATAGTTTTGAGAAGTGTCTCTCTCAGTCTGAAGCATGTAGCCTACGTGCTTATCACCCATATGCATACAAAAGTTGAAAAGTTTTTTTCATGCATCAAGATCAGGTGCAGGAGTTGGAGCTGGTTCAGTGTGTGGGTGTGAGAAATGTTATGTTATGCCTTAGTAATGTTTGTGAAAACGAAGTGCACTTAATTGTACTAATTGTGCAGCGAAGTGTCATTTAAAAATAAAAAAAAGACTTTCAGATAAAATAATATCAATTAAATGAAGAGAGTATTTAGAGAAAGTACATTTTTATGACGACATTTCTTAAAGGAATAGTTCACTTTAAAAAAAAATTTGCTGATAATTTGCTCACCCCCATGTCATCCAGGATCCATGTCATTCTTTCTTCAGTCGAAAAGAAATTAAGGTTTTTGATGAAAACATTCCAGGATTTTCTCCATATAATGGACTTCAATGGGAACCAAACGGTTCAAGGTCCAAAAGACAGTTTCAGTGCAAACTGCAAACTGTTCAAAGGGCTTTAAACGATTTCAGACGATGAATAAGGATCTTATCAAGTGAAACGATCGCTCATTTAAAAAAAAGTTAATGTTTTATAACCTCAAATGCTCGCCTTGCTCTGTTCTGTGATGCGCGTTCGTGACTCTCATATTTTAACTCGTTCATCAAAATGAACAAATCTTTTCCCGAGTCAACTCGTTCATTTCGTTCGTTGAATGAGGAGAGTCACGAACGAGCATCACAGAACAGATCAAGGCGACCATTTGAGCTTATAAAACTTAAACTTTGTTTTTTTTAAGCCATCATTTCGCTTGATAAGACCCTTATTCATCGTCTGAAATCGTTTAAAGCCCTTTGAACAGTTTGCACTGAAACTGTCTTTTGGACCTTGAACCGTTTGGTTCCCATTGAAGTGCATTATATGGAGAAAAATCCTGGAATGTTTTCATCAAAAACCTTAATTTCTTTTCGACTGAAGAAAGAATGACATGGATATCTTGGATGACATGGGGGTGAGTAAATTATCAGCAAAAGTTTTTTTTAAAGTGAACTACTCCTTTAAAGGGATAGTTCTCCCAAAAATGAAAATTCTGTCATCATCTGTCATCATACTCAACCTGAAGTTGTTCCAAAACCTGTATGAATTTCTTTCTTCTACTGAACACAAAGGAAGATATTCTGGGTAACCAAACAGTTTATGGACCCCATGGACTTCCATAGTATACAGAATTAAAATAAAAAATAAAAATACTATGGAAGTCAATGGGGCCCATCAACTGTTTGATTACCAACATTCTTCAAAATATCTTCTTTTTTTGTTGTTGTTTAGCAGAACTAAGAAATTCATAAAGGTTTCGAACATCTGAAGGGTGAGTCAATTTTCTTTTTTGGGAGAAAAACGTAGCCATAAAAATTGACTTTCTCTAAATACTCTCAAGTGGACTTTTATTTCATTGATATTATTTTATCTGAAAGTCTAGTGTTTTTTTTTAAGTGAACTTTGTTTTCACAAACGTTACCAAGGCAGATTCTAACAGCCACTGAGCCACATACTGAACACGTTCACATATACATAACATTAAAGTATATTTTTTGTTTAACATAAATACTTAGTCAGTGTGCATTTGGAACTATATTTCAAAGACAATAGAAGTGTGAAATTACATATAAAGATGGTTCAACAACTGTGTACTCACAGTTGTGTACTCTTTTAAAAGTATGCTAAAGTGTACTTCTTTTTTTCACAAGGGTAGACTATCCAAAATCTTGAAATTGGCCTAATATTAATTTACTCAACTAGCTCAAAATTTCTCAAAATAATATCACCAAATACTGTACCAGTTATTCTATTGCATCATTTCTATTGCAATGTATCATTGCCCATGTGCAATGCGTTTTTATATTTGGCTGTGTTCTATTCCTTAGGATCGAGAATCTTTACGTAAACCAGTTCATGCACATGTTCCAGTCCTCATGGGGAGATTTTGCAGACTTTGAGCGTATATTCATGAGAATTAAGAACACAATATCAGGTTTGGACAGTCAGTTTTAAACATTTATTTAATGATCTGTTGAACATTTGCACATGACACACAATTATTCAGCTCACAAACACGTTCATCTCTTATCATGTATGAATCACCTATTGGGAATTTGCAGCACTGCTGTTTGTTTAATCATTAATAACTGTTAAATACCTAGAGTACATTATTTCGTTTTTGTGTTAGGTTTAATACTCTTTATAATATATATACCAAATCGTTCTGAGGGTCAATTTTAAAGCACACAGCCGCTTCAAAATTTCATTTTTGAGATACAAATGTGTATAATTTAGGGAAGGTAAAAGTATCTTCAGGTATACATTAACCACCACAAACACTTTTTATTTGCACAGAGTATGTGATGCAGCATTGGAAGGAAGATTTCATGTTTGGATACCAGTACTTAAATGGCTGTAATCCAGTGGTCATCAGGAAATGCACAGAAATTCCCGACAAGTTTCCAGTCACACATAAGATTGTGGAGAGCAGTCTGGAGAGAGGTCTGACGCTGGAAGAAGAGCTCAAGGTACGCAACACACATGAGCCATTCACAGGTTGTGTCGGTTCAACATGGAACAACCAACGTAATAGTGTATGGTTTTAGTACAAGTTCGTGTCTTGCTTTTCAGGAAGGAAACATCTTTATTGCTGACTATGAGTTATTAGATGGTGTTACTGCCAATGCTACGGACCCATGCACTCTTCAGTACTTGGCTGCACCCATCTGTCTGCTGTATAAGAACATTCAGAACAAAATCATGCCGATTGCCATCCAGGTATCTACACTTAAACACAAGCACATATGCTGGAAACAGTTTTCACAGCATAATGCATGATAAGATCATTTCAGCTTCTGCATTTCTTTTCTCACGCTCTTTTGCTACCGTTTGAAATTACACAAACTGTTCAGTTGGTAGATGCTTTTCTGAAAAGATTTGATTTAAAAGAGGACGAATACAAGCAATTTAACATAAAGGGTGACTAATGTTTTATTGAAAAACAGCTATAAAAAACTCTCTCTATTTCACTTTTTCTCTCAAAGAATGAAAACTGTTTTATTGATGAAAAACACAATGAACACACTAAAGCCTAGTTCGACTAAAATGCATGTTTTAGCTTTTTTAACACAAAGCAACTTGCACTGACATATGTCAGAGCCAAACAATGCATGTTCATAAAAGCTACTTAAATAGCCTAAACTGAACTAAAGCCTAATCCTGACTTAATCTAAATGCTGCCTGTGAAACCAGGCCTATATGTGATATACTCTTCATTGATAAAATGGCTTTTATTAGTAGGTATACATTGCTTTTTACAAAAAATACATAGCAACAAAAAATACATAGCAATTGTAAGAAGGAAATGGGCGGGGTGTTGTCACACCCCGTTTCTTCAGCAGTTTTAAGGATAAAATGCTCAACAATGGTCTTAACTGATGAATTTGCCAATGTTTTTTCTTAAAGGGATAGTTCACTTTAAAAAGTTTTTTGGTATAGTTTAGCTTGCCTCAAGGGCATCCAAGTCTTTGTGTCTTTATTTCCGAAGTAGTTTCAATTTTGATATTTTTAGGTCAAACCGTTCTTGTCTGTCAGTCATATAATGCAGGTCTATGGTCACCACCTCAAAGAAAATGCACAGAGAAGTTCAAATTAAACATGATTTAATGACTCGTAAATATAAATACAAATTGATGGCCTAAGAGACGAAACGAGTGGTTTGCGTGAGAAAACGAACAGTATTTATTTAGTTTTTATCGAAATATTGTAAAAACGATATAAATACTGTTCATTTTCTCACACAAACCGCTCGTTTCGTGTCTTTCACATCAACGTCTACTTATGTTTATGAGTCATTAAATCATGTTTAATTTGGACTTCTCTGTGCATGCTCTTTGATGTGGTGACCATTATATGACTGACAGACAAGAACGGTTTGACCTAAAAATATCAAAATTGAAAATACTGACACCAAGAAACAAAGACACCTACATCTTGGATGCCCTTGAGGTAAGCTAAAATATATCAAAAATTTATTTCAAAGTGAACTATCCCTTTAAAGCATCTTAAAAACACAGACATATAAACAACATTTAAAACTTGATTTTCACCACAGGAGTCTTTATAAAATGATTATTTCCTGTGATGTCAAAGCAGAAAATCTGAATTTTTAGCATCATTATAGGTTTTTAGTGTCACATGATCCTTCAGCAATGATTGCAATACGCTGATTTGGTGCTGAAGAAACATTTCTAATTATTATCAATGTTGAAAACGGTTTTGCTGCGTAACATTTTGTGGTGGGAACCTTGATACTTCTTTCAAAAAGAATTACAGGAAGTTTGTGGGTAATGGGTGGGGGATGGGGGATGAGAATATGGTAATTGTAACTGTCAAGCACCAAAATCACATTCAAATAGACCACATGGTGTAGGCCAGGGTTCCTCGAATCCGTCTCTAGGGGACCACTGTCATGCAGAGTTTAGCTCCAACTCTAATCAAAGAAACCTGAACAAGCTAATCAAGGTAATTACAGCTAGGTGAGTTTGAGCTAAACTCTGCAGGGCAGTGGCACTCTATGGCTGGATTTGAGGAACCCTGGTATATGCGCTATCTGATTTTTCATAGCTTTGTTCAAGGTAAAAAGGGAAGGATGTCATGCAAGTCATCGGCCTATATTGATTTTACTTGTCATATGTTAAGTGAATGGAATTTGAGAAATAGTGAAGTCTCAAACACACACCCTTGCACAATTTGAAAACCATGACTTATGCGATTGTCTATAAAATGACTTTTGAGAATGAGCTCTTGTTCATTTGGATAGCTGGATCAGACACCAGGAGAGGATAATCCAATCTTCCTTCCAACTGATGATGAGTATGACTGGTTGTTGGCCAAGATCTGGGTGAGATCCTCAGACTTCCACATACACCAGACAGTCACACATCTTCTCAGGACACATCTGATATCTGAGGTCTTTGGCATAGCCATGTTCAGACAACTGCCGGCAGTCCATCCCGTTTTTAAGGTAATTCCTTGTTCTCTGGATGGTTTGAATGTTTATGCATGGTTGATGATCCATTCTAAAGGCATCTTCTGCTCTTCCAGTTGCTGTTACCTCACATCCGTTTTACAATTGCCATTAACACCAAGGCTCGTGAGCAGCTAATCTGTGAGTGTGGACTATTTGACAAGGTTAGTTTCTCTTTTTCTCCACAGTTCACTTCCTCCATAAGCAAACTCTGTCTAGAATGTTCCCTAGATTTACTAACAGCGTAGTGTATTCGTAAAGAATTTTACGAATTTAGTTATTTTTGTGGCTGACCTTATTGCATATGCATTTGTAGGAGTTTCCCTTTCAGGCACAAAATTTATTGGAGGAGAGTATTCAGTTGAATCAGGCATGCATGGTGGTTTAGTTACTAAGGTCTGCGCTAGTCAATCTACTGTTTTTTGCAACATTATAATGCCTTAAACCAGACGCTAATTTGCGCTGCTCTTCATGTAGAAGAGTTTTGTGACCTAGATGCTGGTAGGTCACATAACAATGACAACATGACGAATGTTATACGTCTGATTTAGTAGGAATACGTACTTTGTGAGTATGTGATTTCGGAGAAAGCCAGTGTTGATGAACTAATTGGTTTGGTTGATTCAATAACTAACTCATAAAGACAGTCATTTGTTTTGTTCTTGAAAGAATCAGTATGTTTAAACAAATCAGCTGAGTAAATGATTCATTGATTCACTCATAAAGGCTACTGGTATAATTAACATGCAGATTGTCGCTTCACTCCCATTCATAAATCCTCTCATGGAAGAAGTAGGTCATCTGGGTACTTTTTGCCTACACGTTTATGAGTTCTGTGAATTCGGACATACCGTACTTCTTTTGTCACATACTGTTTTTAGCCTACTATTAAGTATGGAAGTATGCGATTTCGGAGGTAACCTTACAGTCTGAATACGCATAAACACATACTCTTAAAGGAGCTGTATGCAAGAAATGTATTTCAATTAATCATAAATTTTCAATAGACATTAAGAAATCATATTCATTTCAAATACGTATATCACTGACAACAGTAGTCCGGCCAGGATATTGTCATTTAAAAAGTGAAGTTGCAGCCTTCAACTGATGTTGATGTTGTCATGTTGTGTTTTGTTCTGTTGCGTCACCCTCCACCGATCTACCAATCACGGAGTCAGTAGTGTTGTGGCATTCGGGTTGCCAGCTCTTCTGTAATTACCATAGCTGCAGATACAAACGTCTCGGAATCAGATAAAAAAAAAAAAGTCTAATGTTGCGAAACCAAAAAAACCTTGATATGAATCTGAAATACTTCGTGACAAAGTCAGAAATAAATAATTAACAGAAAAACAAATCACTTTGTAGGACTCGTCACATGCCATTTGAAGCTTCTTGTAGCAGCCTACGTTCCTGCTGGATCCTGCAGCATATCTCAAGTCAAGATACACCGCTCTACAGTAATTTGAGTTACAGTAAAGTGATTGCAGTACCAGTTTTGGCCACAATCTTGCATACGGCTACTTTAAAGGGTCCTAAATGAGGGTTTTCGCAGTGATGCCATAGAAGAACCATTCTGTTCTCCAAAAAAAAAAAAAAAACAACATTACAGCGATCAGTTCTTGAAAGAACCATATTTTTTCTTAATGTGATGAACATTTTATTAATCTTAAGATATTTTTCAGTTCTCTATCTCTGTGTGTGTATTACAGGCTAATGGGACAGGTGGAGGTGGCCACGTAGAACTAGTCCAGAGGTCCATGAAAACCTTCACATACAAGTCCTTGTGTTTCCCAGAGGCCATAAAAGAACGAGGCATGGACAGCCAGGAGGAACTGCCTTACTACTTCTACAGAGATGATGGCTGCAAGGTCTGGGAGGCTGTGACAAGGTACGTTACATGGCTGATAAAAAGAAGAATAAACATTCAGTTGTAAAAAGGAATGAAAAATATTCGATAAAAACTTGTTTTTTGTTTAGTAATTTGATATTGATTTGCTCTCTTTCTAGTTTTGCGACTGATGTAGTGAACATCTACTATGACAAAGATGAGACAGTTCAGGGTGATGAAGAGATCCAGGCATTTGTGAAAGATGTTTGCAGTTTTGGAATGCAAGATTTTGACAAATGTGGTAAATATCTTCTTAAAACAAAATAAAAAAATTGCATGATGCAAAGGGAGTACACTTGAGTGTACTCTTTATAAGTACTTTATAAAGAGTACTTATTATAAGACAAGTGTACACTCTTTAAGTACACTTAAAGGAGTAGTTCACTTTAAAAAAAAAAAAACTTTTGCTAATAATTTACTCACCCCCATGTCATCCAAAATGTCCATGTCTTTCTTTCTTCAGTCGAAAAGAAATTAAGGTTTTTCATGAAAACACTCTAGGATTTTCTCCATATAATGGACTTCAATGGGAACCAAATGGGTCAAGGTCCAAATGAGAGTTTCAGTGCAGCTTTAAAGGGCTTTAAACGACACCAGACTATGAATAAGGGTCTTATCTAGGACCCTTCGAGTCATGACTTGAAAAAAGATTTGTTCGTTTTGAGGAACGAGTTTGAACAGGAGAGTCACGAACTCTCCTCACAGAACAGAGAAAGGCGAGCATTTGTGCTTATAAAACCTAAACTTTTTTATTTATTTTTTAAATGGCCGATCGTTTCGCTAGAAAGAATGACATGGATATCTTGGATGACATGGGGTGAGTAAATAATCTGCAAAATTTAAAAAAAAAATGATTTACTCCTTTAAGTGGCCTTTATTTCATTTACATTATATTATTTGCGCATACTGTTTTTAAAAATAAATACATTTGAAGCCCACAAGTACACATTTAATAGATTTAACACTTTCCCAAGGGTGAGTTTGTTCTTTATATACTGTATGATAATGTGTGATAAGAAAGTCTGATGTTAAAGGGTTAGTTCACTCACAAATGAAAATGCTGTTATTACAGCGCGCTCGCCTCCACATCCCTTAAACACCATAAACTACACTCATTAATAAATAAAAATTAATACAAATATTATTTTTTTTCTCTGGTTTTGAAAACTCTTCGTGATCGTCTTAAAATGCTCCCAAGATCGACGTGTTTTTCACTCCTGTAACGTTACTGTTTTACGGTCAATAGTACTAATCACCTGATTGTGAAAGCCATAACACAGCGAGGGAGAACAACTAAGTTACATGAAACAGTCCAACTACATATTTTACACCACAAGGGAAGGGAAAGTCAGCTCATGGTGTCTAAGGCGCTATGGCTAGCTTTTAGCTTTCTGCAGCTTCTTTTTCAAGGTAGTGACGAAACTCACTCTGTAGCACTGTTTGTTTATGAATAATGAAACAGGTTCAGCAGGTGAACTGAAACACATCTTTTAGTTGGCAAATATTTAACTTATAACTAGTTATAGGGCTACTGGCCTTCAATTTCTGGCCTGTAAATGTGTCTGACCTCTGAATGAACCCTATATTGATGACAAGTTGTCATTGTTTGCAGAGTTTCCCAAGAGTTTACAAACCAAAGAGCAGCTAGCGGAGTATCTAACTATCGTCATATTCACTGCTTCTGCACAACATGCCGCAGTTAACTTCGGCCAGGTGACATTACACACTATGATGTTTCTGCCATATTTTGTTGTAAAGTGAAATGAACAACAAAACTAATATCCATGTTCTGACTCTTACTCCAGTTTGACTGGTGTTCATGGATTCCAAATTCCCCCCCAACCATGCGAAAACCTCCTCCTACAAAGAAGGGCGAGGTGGATATGAAGTACATCGTGGAGAGTCTGCCTGATCGAGGACGCTCCTGTTGGCATCTGGGCGCTGTGTGGGCCCTCAGTCAGTTTCAAGAAAATGAGGTATGAAATAAGGGCATATCTACATGAATACACACAAGCTCAGATGTGAACAATGACACATTCTGAAATGTATGATTTTTGCAGCTGTTTCTAGGTATGTATCCAGATGAACACTTCATCGAGAAACCTGTGAAAGAGGCGATGGTGAAATTCCGCAAGAAACTTGGAGAATTGACCAAAGCCGTCAAGAGCCGAAATGAGGGGAAGAAGCTGCCCTACTACTATCTGTCTCCAGACAGAATCCCAAACAGTGTGGCTGTGTGATTCAGCAGTCACACGAAACCACGCAGACGTGTCATGCTAGACTAGTGGTAAAAAGTGTTTTATCAGAGTGTTTTATGGGATTTTTTTAAAGAAACATTTATATATAAATCAAGGTCGCTATGTGTAAGTTTCGTAATAATAAGAAAATATGCAATAACAATATAGTAGCCAGAATTGATTTTATTTTAATGTCAGCCATTTGCTATGTTTTTTTTTTTACGGTTTATTTTACCCATATGCATATTTTAGCATCATTTTCTTCATTCTTGATCATTACAGGGGGAACTTCTTGAGTTTAAAACAGCTTGTTTATTTGAAAGTTGTGTGTAACAGATTAAGGTAACACTTTATTTTAGTGTCATTGTTATAGGTTACATGTAGTTACTTTTGTAATAACTATAAATTATGCATAATTACATGCATTTAACCCCAAACGATGTATATGTACGTTACTTCATATTACTCAGTACTTAAATGTATAAATAGTGTAACAAGGACACATTAAAATAGAGTGTAACCCATATGAATATCTTTTTTTTATTTCAAGATTGATTGTTTACTTTTAAAGTCATAAATGTCTACTCGTTAATAATGTATTGGATTAAACATGATACATTGAGAGACACAAGTTTTGATGAGTGGAAGAAATTGTCTTCTGCGAATAAATGGGCAGCTTGTTTTACAATATAGTTTTGTCATGTTGTCACTGGTTATGTCAAGTTATATCTGGTCACTATTAATTTCCTTTTTTAGTTTTTTCTTAAGTTATTTACCTTTGGTTACTGAGAAGAGAAAAAATCCCACTTTGATTTTATATTTTCTTTTAATTTTTCCATTTGCGTTTGCACATTTTACATTTTACCTCCAGAGCCAACCCTACACCATTTCAGCATTTAGCAATAGCAGGAGGTTATTGCAGAATTTATTGGTTCTGTATTTTGCACATTAAAGATAGAATTCAGCACTGGGTTTGTACTTGTAAATAAATAGTCTACATAAGCAGGCTTATCCTGTCCAGTAGCATCACATCTCCAAATTTTAACAAAGGTCCTTTTGTTAAAAAAAAAAAAAAAAATTCAGATCCCCCCCCCCACACACACATTTATATATATAACCCTTTTCACAATACATAGTTTCAAAGCAGCTTTACAGAAAATGCGCCTTCATACAACAGTGTTATCAGAGGTGACTGTCCAAGTACAAAAGTACAAGTTCAAGTAGGCAAGTACAAATCATTCAGTCAGCTATCAATGTATTAATTTAAGGCAGAAACAATGAGCTCAATGTTATTACAAGTTGTAAACATAACGATTACAATATTTAGAAATGTTTCTTTGGTGAATGTTGATTCAGAGTTTGTGTCATCTGTAGCTAGTCCTTGCAGTCATCTCTTCACAGGCATGACCCAAGAGTGGTCAGGACAGGGAGTGACCAAAAAGGGGAAGTTCTTAGTGATGGGAACAAGTCTTGTACAACATCTGCTCAACCCTCTAGTTTTTACGAGGGAGTAAGACTTAAAGATAATCCACCGGATTGGATGTTCCCTAGTAAAAAAAATAATTCTCAAGATGTGTTTTGCAACATAAATAGTCAAACAGCTAACAAATCACCTCCTGCATGGTTTACATTCACATTTAAGATTTTATTGATTCAGAATCAGCCTTTTCTCAGATTTTTTATTTATTTATTTATTTTTTACATTTGATGGTTTACAAGACTTATCCACATAGTATATTTTATGCTTCTATTTTTGCCAAAAGATTACATTCACCCATTCTTAAGCCGTTAAATAATTGCATATTTTCCTGTTTTCAGGAAGTGCTGCATTGAGATCAGTTTAAGTTCGCTTCGTTTGTGAAACGCTATCTATGGTGAATTCATTCGCATCAGAAGCTGTTCTCAGATCAGAAGGACTCTAGCGTGGGTGCCGCGCGCCTCTGTCAGGTGACTAGAATCAGCTGATTTTCTGCAGACGGAACATGGCGGACCTCTCAAAACACTGAACTGATGATGGGACAAATGACAGCGCTAAGCTGCTCTTGACTTCTCTCACTGCTGGATTTGTGAGAATTTAAGGTGAAGGAAAACACTACAGAAGATATTTTACCACAGTACATATATAAGGTAAATCAGTGAATGAAATGAAATCAGCAAAGATTCAGACTATAACGTTAAGTTGCTAGCACAGCAGCTAGCCTTGCATGACAGCAGTTAGAGCAATCACATATAAATGCATTAAAAAACAGCAAAATAACAGATAATTAAGGATACAAAGTGCATTCCGATGTATGTTCTCATATTTCTAACCGTTTAAGATTTGAAGAAGTACCTTACGAGATAATCGCTTCTGCATATGCTGTTTTTTGATTGACACAGTTATAACGTTTTAACTTCTGAAAGTTCCCTCAGAATTGTAATTTGAGAGATAGCTATGGTTTTTACTTTACACTGTAACGTTATATAATTTGTTAGGTAAGTATAAAAATGTCTAACGTTAGCTTTAAATAAATAAGCGTTCATTAACCCCTTGTAAAAAAGAAGTACACTTTATCATATCATAAAAGAGTAGCCTAAGTTACTTATTATGGAAATAATGAACTTGAAAAGAATACTTAGGAATAAACCTAATTGGATGCAATTTACAAATAAATAAAAAGGTGTTTTACATTTAGTCATAATAATGACCTTAGTGTGCTTTTTGGCCTGCTGAAGTAACGATTAAGTAGCATCTTTATTTGTAATTTCATAGTTATTTCTATTGTATTTGAAATATGGTTAAAGTGTACTGCCGAATTTAATGACAAGCATTTATGGTAAACTAATATAATCTTTCATTTAACTTTTCCTGAAACTTTTTTTAATGTATTTTAAATGTATTTACAATTACACGTTTGAAATGTAGAACATTCAAAATCTATGTAATGTCAATTAACACAGTAAAATGAATTATAATCAAGTATTTTACATAAGCTTTAATAGGCTATTAAAGCTTGTGTAAAATACTTGATTATAATTCATTTTACTGTGTTAAGTGGTTAATAGTTTCATTAATATATTATCTGCAAGTTCGTTTTTTAGTAATATTCTTTTAAGATTTATAGTCCACCATCATTATGTGCACTTCTTATTCACAAGGGACAGTGATGAGTCCTATATAAGTCATAATGTCCATTGCATCAGAGATATATTCAAGTAAAATTTATCTTATACAGATTCAACCAGCATGTCTAGTTTTATGGAAAATGGCCCCAGTAATCACAATGGGGAGGCTGAGCAGGTGTGGGAAAGACCCTGGACAGTGGAAGAGATGCAGAAATCCGGTACAAACTGGTCTCTGGCTGCAGATTCAGGGGTATGGAGTGGAATGCATTCATATTTCATATTCATATTGTTTATGCATGATGCCACTTTCTACAGATGGTTTAGAGTGAATGTTTCTTTGTATGTCTGCAGTTATTTCTTTTTCTGCAAGACTTCTCTCAGAGGATGCTGTCAAAGACACATGAGATTGAGAAGCAGTTGGATGGTCTTATCCGGGACACTAAAGCCACCGACAGCCGCCTACATACAGTGTTTAATGACTTCCTCATGCTGTCCAACACACAGTTCATTGAAAATGTATGTACATTTTTTTCATGATTTTAGCTAAATGAGAATTCACTTTGTATGTGGATGCAAAGCAAATTAGTTCAAGTTTCACAAACTGAAATATCACACTTGTCCTGAGAAAATATGTGGGAGAGTTTGTCAGCTTATGATATTCATACATTTCCTCCCTTGAGACTCAAAATGGCCCAACTGTGAATTCTTTAGTCAGCATTTTGCTTAGCTCATGTCAGTGAGATTGTTAAATTTGATTAAGAACAATAAGAGATTAAGCACACACAAACCCTGTTTTTTTATCTGCTTTTTTTTTTTTTTTACTCAGAGGGTTTATGATGAAGAGGTGGAAGACCCTGGACCAAAGCCAGAAACCATGGAGAGACCGCCTGAACAGGTACTGTTTGGGGATGTTTCTCTGGCTATTTCAGCTGTGGATCATTGATATTATGTAATATTTTGAAAACTTCTGACAATGGTTTCAAGCATTCCTACCATTTCATACACATGTAAAGGAGAAGACAAGGGAACAGAAGGAAGCAGAACTTATTCCCAAAGTCCAAGAAGCCGTCAACTATGGCCTGAAAGTCCTGGAATCTGCTTTCGAACAGCTCGACATTAAAGCGGGAAACTCGGACTCTGAGGATGAGGAGGCTCTGGAAAAAGTAGAGCCCATTTTGGAAGCAAAGGTGAAGTGTTTCCTTAGAGCCCTTAGTGGTGTTTGGATTAATGATGTACAGATTAGTGAACTTCAGTCTTCACCAGTCTTAAAGTTGGCATGAAACAGAAGTTGCAATAGTCTTTTGTTCCCTATTGTGATGTACTGCATAGCTGAGTGAAACAGTTTTTCAAACAAGTAAAACACTTCCGATTTATCTGGAATTGATTGGATAGTTGTGGTTTGCTATTGCTGTGATGTCATGTGAGTGACATGTTGTCCCGCCCTTGCGCAAATCAACGTGTCATCAGAGAAGAGATGTCATGGGAGGGGAAGTTCGTTTTATTATAGATTCCAAGGGTACATGAATAACAAAAAATAGTGATGTGCACTGATAAATAATTTATAATAAATAATGCAGTATTCCGAATCCATACATAAATGTAATGGTCACTCTTGATTTTATGGTGATTTTAAGGTTTTGAGCCTAAATGTGTTTTATTGGTAGGACCTGTATGTGGACAGGCCTTTGCCATACTTGATTGGATCCCAAGCCTTTATGGATCAGGAGGATGTTGGCCTGGGAGATCTATCCAGTGATGGTGACATTTCCCATTCATAATCTTTAGTACTATTATTATTTATTATTGTTGTTGTAGGTTGCTTTTAACTTCTTTTGTTTGCTGTGTTTTGTTTTAGAAATGTCTGTCGGTAGTGACAGAGACAGCGTCATTGAGAGTGATATTGAAGAAGGTGATGAGGTAAGAGAGAATAATATATAAAGTTCACAATACATTTACATGAATTGCAACATTAGCATTTAATGAACATTAAAGACATTTTCTTAACATATTTTATTTTTTGAATAAATATTCTATTTTCAAACACATAACCATTTTTTTTTTGACAACACACATAAATATATAAATACATTTATTTATATGCAATCCTCAATATGGATTCTATTCCAAAAGGACTCCGATGAATATTCTGACCAGGATGAGGACATCCATGGCAACTTTAAGAAAGTAAGACTTGAAACATTATTTTTAGTTTATCCAGGTAAGGGATTTACACCATATTAGGATGTAATGCATTAGGTAAAGGATATATGTGAAATATATGTATGCAGATGCTTTTACAGCAGTGGTAATTATGTTTTATAGATATGGAATGTCACATGTAAAACAACACGAGTTATAAAACTAAAACAACCCACTATTGTCAGATTTACTTATGCTTTTAAAAGGGGTTTAAGCATCCCATCATTATGCTCTAGTAATTTAAGAAATATAAAAAACGATTTCATTTATATGTGAAAGGTATATATAAATCTTAAATCTAACATCGACCAGGACATTTCTAAATAGCATATTCTCTAAAAGTTTTCTACAACTCAAGATTTAGATTTAACATTTACATATTTTTTTTTAATTCAGTATTTGTGTTTATTATTAATGCTTATAACTTTAAATTGTCCCATTTATTAAAATGAACAAAATGACATTTGATAACAGCACTAATTCTGTAAATCATCCCATAGAAACCATCCGTTGCTAGTTATGATGATGCTGATGAAGAGAATGAAGATGAAGATTCTGACATATTTGGAGGGTCTGATAAGGATGAAGATGAACTCAGAAAGGTGCACCTCAGACATGCCAAGCAAATGAGTAAAAATGTGCAAACTTAACTAGAACTTCAATTTCCTGTGTCCCATGTCTTTCAGGACCCTGCTCTACCATCCTTTGCTGATGAACTAGCAGCCAGAATCAAGGGAGAGACTCCACATAAGCCAGAAGCAGATCGCGCATGTAAGGTCACTTAGAACATATAGATTTGACTGTTATATTATTTACCACATTTCCATCTTTCCATTCAGTTTGTTTTCTTTCTCAAGTTTGTGTGTGCATGTACTTGTCTGTTCTCAAGCATTATCATCAGGCCCATCTATCACCCAGAAGAAGAGTAAAGCTAAGAAAGAGCCAAAACCTCAGGGTATGACCTCATACCATGTTTATCAGATCATTCTGCTGTATTTTGCACTCTGTAGACTACCGTTTAAAAATCTGGGGTCTGTAGCATATTTCTCAATGCTTACCAAAGCTGATTTATTTGATTAAAAATACAGTAATATTGGGAAATATTTTAACAACTAAAATGCAACTTTTTTTCTTGTTATGGCAAAAATGTCATGCATCCTTAATGATCTTAATGACCCCAAACTTTTGTGCGGTAGTGTACAATATGTACACTTATGAATCTTCAAATTATATTTGTATCGTTTTGTATTCAAAACAACTACACTGTTACTTATTTTTTGAAGTTTCTGGCATAATATACCATAGTTTCATAGAATCCATAGAATTCTCTAGGATATATCTAGTAAAATAATGCCTTAGATTGTATGCATATGTAATTATAGTGGAAGATGATCAGGATGAGATGTTCAAACCTCCAAAAATGGAAGATGAGGAATATTCTCCATTCGGTGGGAAGGGAGGTCTCTTTAGTGGAGGCAAAGGCCTGTTTGATGATGACGATGAGGTTGGTTAGATCAATATCAATGTAGTCAACATACAAAATCATACAAATGCAAATAGAAGACGTGGTTGCAATCTTTGAAAGTAATTTCATATGCTTTGTTCCTTAGGGAGATCTGTTTTCTGATGCACCCAAAAACGAGCCGGTGGAAAAGGAAAAGACTGTGACCCAGGCAACAGGTGAGACTTACTGATTGTTACTCCTTTGGACTCTTTTGCTGTCTTTTATGCAAAGTCAAATGCTGGATAGTCCTACTTGATCTCTTAGACTTATGACCATATAGTATTTTTTTGTTTGTCTGATGACATTTAAAGAAACAGAATAGTTGGCATGAAATAATAGTTTTCTAAATGCATGTTATTGAGATCAATTAGTCCATGCATGTTTTATTTCTTTAAAAATAGCTGTTTTGACTTTGTCATTTTTAATTAAAATATCATAACTCGATCTCTCTGTGAAATGCCAGACCTTTCTGGTGACGCATGCCAAAACTATTTTTGCATAATGATCCATTGTTCCTGCCAACTGATTTCCTGCTTTCACTCTGCAATCTCTTTCTTCTCACAAAAAAAAGAAATAAAAAAGTAAATTAATTTCTATTTATTAATGTATTTTGTTAATAGTCATTTAACAAGCTTTGTGTAAGGATGTTGTTTTCCTATAATGACTGGCTGACTGTGTTATCTTTTTCTCACGGCCTCTCTTGTGTACCTTCTGAAACCCACTGTGTTGACAACTCATTTACCCAATAGTAATCTTATCTTTTTCATTTGCTTTTACAGAGCCCCTTAAAACTAAGAAAATCCCCACTGGAGCTGTCTCCATCTTTCCTGGTAAGCATTAACTGCATTCAGTTTGCATACTCGCACATTTGCATAAAAGTTAGCTGTTGCTACTAATCAATGAGTACGATATTTTCATGCCCCTCTCACCCGCAGAAAACAAGCTGTTTGGCTCACCAAACGATTCGGAGTCACTAGAGAGCAAACACAGTCCAGTGAAGCCCAAAGTGCAGGCAGCTTCAAAACGTGCCTCAGTTGGGGGTGGGCTCTTTGATGATGAAGATAATGGTGGTGATGACGATGATGATGATGACTTCTTCAGTGGAAAGATCCATAACAAATCCACCGCTGGTAAACCTCTCACATTTTCCCTGCAGTATGAAAAATTACTCTTGTTTTGGGGGAATAAATGTGTATCTTTGATTTTTTTTATCACTAGAGAAGAAAATACCAAAGAAAACAGTAGACCTGTTTGGGGAAGCTGATGAGGAGAATGATGATGAAGACGGGGCTATATACACTGAGAAAGCCAGCGTAGCTCCTCCCCTGCAGGAAAAAAGAATCGAAGGGGAGGAAGAGACCCGTCCTCCAGAGAAAAAGGTCTGCTTGTTAATCATCGTCATCATTTTATTATGGTTGTTGTTACTGCTTCTATACTGATTGTCTTGCTTGCAGCCCCCTGCTGGAGCCATTTCAATGTTCGGGCCCGGCACTAAAAATATACTGGAGGGTCTGAAGAAACGCCGGCCTTCCACCAGTGAAGAGTCCACCAAATCTGAAGAGGTAGAAAACTCTTTCTCTCTTAGGGTGTGTTCACACTTGTAGTTTGGTTCTTTTTGGTATGGACCAAAAAAGAAATGGATACATTGAGTCTTGGTTTGCTTTGCTTTAACACTGCCTTTTTTAACACCAGACCTAAAGATATATATAAAAACGTGTATTTTGCCACGTAACTTACCGAACAGCCAACACAATGCACGTATTGGATTTGTGTACATGAACTCAAAGAGCTGAGAAAATGTGTAAAGCAGTCAAAACAGTGGAAGGAAGTTCTCTGTTACACACAAACCAATATCTGCCCCAAGGAGGAAGCGTTTCCAAACCTACCACTTGTGAACACTCCCTTACTCTCATGTTGTATTAGTGTCTGCTGTGTTAAAAGTTTTTTGGTTTTTTTTACATTTAACAATTATTGTTTTGTTATTTTTCAGAGTGGACCTCCACCTGAAGCAGTCAAATCTTCACCTATTCTGGGAGCATCGGAGAAAGCACTTAGCAAGAGTCTGTTCTCAGACGAAGAAGACTCACAAGTACATCACTTTTCTAAAGTCATCATACAGAGTCTATTTGCAGTTTTCTGATGTATTACAATTAGTGCTGGGTTACTTTTTTAGCAATTATTTCGCTATTGTTCTAAAATAGCGCAACAATGTGAATATTGCAGTAATTTTGTATTACTTTATTGATATAGGATTTTAGTAAATCTAAGATCCTGGTATAGAGCATTTTATAGACTTCCGGCTCCATAAGACAGCGCTACTGCAATACGTTTCACCACAGATCAGATATGGACCACAGTAGATGAGTAGATGAGTGTCTCTTCAGCAAGCCAAAACTGCCACAAATAATAAACTGAAAGTTCACATTCATCAAAAGTAATGAGACTAAATGATCTTTCTCTCTGCCATCTTAGATTTCGATTTTTTTGATGTTGATTTTCGTTGATGTGAGCTGATGTTAAATTTGCATATTACACGTCAGGAATTGAAGATCAGATTTATATTTGTCTAATTGTAAATGGAACAATTTTAGCAAATCTGATAGCTTTCTGATCGGTAAAACGCATGAAGTGGGAAACGCGGAAAAACGCGGGAATAAAAACTTTAGATTAATTAGCTGCGCTGTATTTGGTAGCCTTTACCGCCTAAATGAGTTATTAATAAACAAAAACTAGTAGGCTATTTGGAATATATTACATTTTGACCTAATTGTTTTGCACTGAAATGACACACAGGAGTCTGTCGGCTCTGACAGAGTTGCATCATGTGCCTCTGCGCAATATTATAGCTAGCCTATGATTTCCGAACATAGTACTATGTCAACTAGTGATATCAGCACAAGAACTGTTGAGGAATATGCAACATAATTTAAACAATTGTTTTTTGTCATATGTTATACTAATTGACAGACACTATCAATTCATCCGCTCTGTGCGTGTCCTCGCACGGAGCGAGGCTAAACATAGGAGCTCACAGCAAAAAAAAACGACCAATCAGAATTTTGGTCGAGCCAAAATGTATGGACCAATAAATCGACTAGTCGACAGGGAGATTAACGCCCTAGAAAGCTGTGTAGGAAATGTTTTCGCTCTTGTGTAAAATGTAATTAATTGAATGATTGGATTTTCACCGAACAAAGGTAAAAGTGACGAGTTCAAATCAGTGATTTAAGTGAATTAATGTGTTTAATAACAATTGTGATGACAGATGATGTTTTAGTGTACTAATGTGAGATAAACATCCAGATTTATACCTTTTAAAAATATTTGTTTTCATTTTATCACCTAACCTTAATTACAAACTGACTCCTGATACTTGTCACTGATGTATTTGCTGTTGTGTTTTTTATTAAAAGTTATTTCCAAGTGAGACTACAAGTAAATCAAAGCCTACTACTCAGAACAAGCCCAGTAAAGCTCCGCTCTCATTATTTGATGATGAAGAAGAGGAGGTGATGTTAAACCTAGTTAGTTTAAATCTCTCTATACATATTTTACTGTTTTTCAACAAGTCTGTTTTGATCTTTTAGGACCTTTTTTCATCGACACCAAAGTCCAAGTCAATTCAGGTCAAAAAAACATCTCTACCAACCAAGAAACCTCTATCCAGTTCCCTCTTCAGCGACGATGAGGTATTTTTGAGTTTTAACACTAGTAAAACAATTACAAAAGAGTCCTTTTGTTCATTCGGTTTTATCTTGTCAGTTTTTCTTATGATGCATGCAGATATCACATGACACATTACAATATTTGCTTTGTTTTTAAATTTGCAAGGCAAAATATTCACAATATTTGTCTATATCAGGATCATTGGATGAGCTCTAAGCCCAGCAAAGAAAGCTCAGAAGTGAAGCCCAGCGGAATGAAGTCAAGCGTTAGCGCCCCCTCCAGGCTACCCAGTGTCAAAGCACCACAAAAAGATGGCCTGTTTGGTGGTGACGATGATGATCTGTTTGCAGCCACTAATGAGTCGAGGTTTGCAGTGAACATGCTAAAGTAGTAAGAGAAATAGTAAATCATTATGCTGTATAGTTTATTTTTTGTCCTCGCAGCATCAAGTCATCTCAGAGAATCTCTCTCCTGTTTGAGGATGAAGATGATGACGAGGACAAAGAACCTCTTTTTGGCTTCAAAACACCTGCAAATAAAACTCCTTCTGAACCGAAGGTAAGTTGGCTTAAGTGTCCAAATACTTTTGGAGCTCCCGTTTATACTTTTTATCATAAATCGTATCGTAAAAAGTAATATTGTAAAATATTTTTACAGTTTAAAATAACTTTTATGTTTCAGTTTCGTTCAATATTGTCTACTTGTGGAGGAAATTTGTTTTCACAGTCTGTACAAAGGAAAAACACAAACTATTCATAGTATCGCGAGAATTGCGATCTGCTTACACCAGCTTACACTACTTCAGATCGCAATTCTCGCGCATGCGTCGTGGAAATCTAAGGAAGTCTCGTTTCTGGCCTACAAGGAAGAAAAGGAATAGTCGAATAAACTCGTTATTTTTGTTTGTTTTTTCGCACAAAAAGTATTCGCGTCGCTTGATAAACTTATAGTTGAGCCACGGTAGTCACTTGGGATATTTAAACATTTTCTTCATTGACTTTCTGGGCCGTCAAGAGGCAGTCCCTTAGGAGCCAATGTGGTAGTTATACAGCTCTCAAATTTAATCAAAAATATCTTCATTTGTGTACCGAAGACGAACGAAGGTCTTACGGGGTTGGTACAGCATGGGGGTGAGTAATTAATGACTTAATTTTCATTTTTGGGTGAACTAACCCTTTAAGTTTAACGCCCTTATAGCACAAAACCTATAGGTACAAAACCTTTTCCGAAGCGTACCTTTTTGTAGGGCAGCTGTCTGTATCTACGGCCAGATGGGAGACGTGTGAAGCTTGAGTTGAGAACTTGAGAGGATGGCTGGGATTTTGTACTACTACGTGCAGTTGAGGTATTAATGAGGGCTGTCAGGTTGGGAGTGGGAAGACCTATTATTTTGGAGGAGGTGTTGGTGACTTTTAAGAAGCTTATTCTTATTGGTGAGGGAGAACATGGTGAAGTAGCAGGCAGCACAGTACAAGAGGATGGGTTCAATGATGCTTCGGTACAGGAGAAGCAGTAAGTGTGGATTGACTGAGAGTGTCCTAAGTTTACAGATGACAAAAAGTCTGTGGATGTTTGTGATGTGGTGATCAAAACTCAGTTTATTATCCATAGTGAGACCAAGATACCTGAAGCTGTCAACAATTTCTACTGGTTCACATTCACTGTTTATAGAAATGGGGCAGTGAGGGGTGTAAAGTTTACGAAGGGTGTCCAGGATGAGTTCTACTTCTTGGTGACGTTGAGGATGAGGTGACTGTCCTTACACTATTGTGTAAAGTGTGTAATGGATTGGTGATATTCTAAAACTGATTTTATATCAGAGAAAAGGGCGAGTATGGCTGTGTCATCAGAGTACTTAAAGTATTTTGTCATGGGAGAAGGGCTAATGCAGTTGTCAGTGTACAAAGTGTAGAGAAAGGGGCTCAGGAAAGGGGCCCCAATGTTGACAGTAATGATGGTAGATGGAGTGCTTCCCACCCTTATTTAAATATATTTTGTTTAATATTTAATATTAATATATATGAAACATTTAATATTATTATCAATATTGAAAACAGTTGTGCTGCTTAAAGGTACAATATGCAGGATGTTTGGAGGAAAATATCCAAAAACCACTAGGCCAATGTTATATATTTTGTTTAGTTTTAGTAGTCCCTGATTTCCCGGCGAAACCTGCCCAAATCCTTCACATAAAAATCAGTCTACAGGCTTTCATAGACGACCAAGGTCATTAGGGAAGGTCACGCAAATAATAAATGAAAATTCTTACATGTAGGCTAGCCCCTTTAATATTTTTTGGTCAGGATTTTGATGAATTGAAGTTTCAAAAGAAGCATTTATTTAAAATTAAAATCTTTTATAACATTATAAATGTCTGTCACTCAGTTTAATGCATCCTTGCTGAATAAAAAGATCGATTTCCTTCCAAATAAAATATTTTATTTGCCTTGTCATTGGTTAGTAGCTGAGAATTGCTCTGTGTTCCAGGCTTCTGGTGTTCCCTCTCTGTTCGAATCTACGGAGGAGGAAATTGTGCCCAATTTAGCTAAAGACAAGATAGCAGAGAAGTCGTCGTCGTCTGTGGAGAAGAAGCCTGTGGAATCTATTCTGTCCTCTGACGACAGCACTGAGGTTAAGAAGAAGCCGGTTGGAGCAGTAAGCCTTTTTGGTGGGATCGATGTATTAGGAGACAAGCAAGATGCAAGTAAAGTGAGTATAATGTTTGCAAAATAATTCAGGTTTTTGTTATGTAAATATATTATATACAATTAACAAAATAAAAATGAATAGCATAAAATAATAAATAAAGGGTCACAGAACTGAAGATTGTCTCTTCCACAGAAACAGACTAAGAATAAAGAGGATATTGCTGATGGTGACGAGCTGCAAAAGGAGGGTCCACCGCCCATGGAGAGTAAGGGGACCAAGCCCAAGAAAACAGCTCTGAGTCTTTTTGATGATGATGACGATGATGATGAAGATATGAACACTGATGAAATAGTTCCTGCCCCTAAAATACACAAATCAACAGAAAAGAATGCACTAAAGGTTTGTGTTTTAGATTCAGCACTGTGAGGAGTGAATTTGAATGGAGCTTTATGTGGCTTATTTAATGTTATTGAATTCATTTTGCTTGTGTTTTCAGGATCATGGGTCCCTCCTGAAGAGCACAGGTGTGTTCCAAGATGAGGAACTCCTTTTCAGTCATACGCAACAGAGAGACAATGATCCTGATGTAGATCTCTTTGCCACATCTCCTAAACCTGCTGTAAGCTTTTATACACTTTGCCACTTTATGGTGAGACGGTGGTTTCTTACTGATGGAGGTATTTTCATTTTACAGGTGTCATCTCAGAGCTCTGTGAAACCAGCTGACCCCTTACTGTTTGGGGATGAGGATGAGGATGACCTCTTCGGTTCCACAAAGCCTAAAGCTCCACCGGTACTGTTTTTTCATAACTGGTACATTAAAGTTGCTCCTAGTGTGGCACTCAAAATTGTTAATTTATTTTTAGTTTTTTTAATTTGTATGTACTATATTTTAGTTTGATAATGTTTATATTGAATATTTTGTATTTTTAGGGGATTTTATGGTACTAAATTATATTAATGCAGTTGTTCTAATCCATTTATTACCTGTTAACCACTTTGAGCATAGACCTGAAACTTAATCTGTCATAAATCTTGAACACTTTGGAGCACAAACTTAATTTCTGTTTTTTTTTAAAGTAGATACTTGTCAGATTATTGCTGAACTTAAAAAAGTTATAGAAGTTTAAGTTTATTATTGTTATTGAAAAATGCACAGAAATACTATTTAAAATTTGTACATGAAATATATACTGTATGTTCTAAAACATGTTTTACTTTAAAAATGCGAGAAAACTTTCTAATAGATGAAATTTGTTTCACATTTATTTCCAATGCGGCCATTTTTGATGAGTGTGACTATTTTTTATGCACCATTTAAGCATGATTTTTTTTATGCGTGTTTTTTTGTTTTTTACCATTCCGATGAAGGAAAGAAAAAAAAAATGTATTCAGTCATAAATGACAGAAAAGCAAGAGAGAGTTAATACGTTTTTTTTTGTGTGTGTGTGTAAATAATAATACTTCATAAATGCTTCTACAATATTATCCACATACAGAAAGTACCAGAGAAGCCCAGCAAGCCTAAAACGAATGAAATGGACAAATCAACACTGACATCAAGCAAGGTATGCAGGGAAATAAATCTGCTTTGATGTTTTTTTTAATTTATCTTTTTTCAGCAACAGAACATTTATGCGAAAACCATTCTGTTTATATGTAGCGAATAGAAATGTAATATATTATATATATTAAATAAATCTTTTTTGACACATTTACCTTTTTTAAATAATGAGTTATATATTATTATATTTAGAATTAATTAAGTCTTGAGTAATAGAATACTTTTTATTTTATACATTTACCATTTTATTTTATACATTTACCACATAAAAAACATATTTTGGAAGACCTCCAGAACCTATAAAAGTGTTTTTTGTTTTTTATTGGTTGACATAAATGTAATTGATATTATTTAATTGCACAGGACCCTACAAGCCCACTAAAATCTAAAAAAACTTCCTCAAGGATTGGAGAACTTCAAGTAACTTTTTTTGAAAATAAAATCTCTATACTTTTTATGCTCCATTTCTCTCATTGTTAAAACAGTGTTTTCTGTATTTCTATATTCTGTATCTTTTACTTGACATCCCGGCATGAACTTTCTTAGAAGTCTAAGAAAAGCAAAAACCTTGCTTTTCATTGGGCTGTTTCACAACTCACCTATGCCTTTATCTGTTTAAAATGTATATTTCTGCACACATATATTTTTGCCTGTTAACATTTTCACTTATTCTGGTATACCAGAACATTTGTAGCTTTGCCATAACATTGTTTCGCTCAATGCCAATGCTGTACATCATTACTCCACCAATAGAAAAACTAGATTCAGCGCTCTGTCAATGTGCTGTTAACAGTATTTGCAAGGCAGCAGTAAATTGATACTTTCCTTGTTATAACATTGATGACATCGTCCTGCATTCTGAATTGTATTTCTTTCTTGCAACAATTTAAAGCCATGTTGACTTATTTACACAGACCTAAAATGTGAATTTTTTAACACTATTCTGTTGCTGCCTTGCAAGCACTTCTATGTGCTTCAGGAAATGCAAATGCAGTGTACTTCTAAAATAGTAAAGACCAGTTCCTCTCTGATCTTGGCATATGAGCAAAGGGCATTGTGTGTATTTATTAGTTTTGTCACAGATTAAAAAAAAAAACCATGCCTTGTTTTTCTTTCAGGCTAGCTTAGCTGTCAACCCTGCCAGCCTTCTGCCAGGCGCGGTGCCACGGATTCCAGGAGCTGTCAGCGTAATCCCTGGCCTGGCACCCGCTTCCCTCCCTGCAGCTGCCAGACCGCTGCCAGCTACCGATACTATCCCTGATCAGACCTCCAGTGAGGGGGGTGTGAGCTTTGACTCGCCTGCTCAGGTCAGCACGCTACAGAATGCTAACAAGGTGGGTCAGACTGCAGTATGTATATTTTACACTTTGATAGGTGGCATGAAAAATTGGTTGTGTGTGTAGGGTTGCACAATTGGCACAGTTGACTCGATACCACAATTTTGCCGTCTTTTACGATATCAGAATGTAATATCATGGTATCTATACTAAATTGATACAATGGGGACAAATAATGATATATCTCTAGTTTTCACAGGCCACATTCGTTATGTTCACATGCATAGGTTTTTGCCTATTTAATATGACTAAAAATAATAAAAGTTATTATGGTTTTATTGTAATTGTTTTTAAAAATAAAAATATTAACTAAATAATAAATATATTGTACTGTCAAATATTTTTTTAATTTTATTTTGTATAATTTATTTATAATAAAATTATTTTACTATAAAATTACAATGCTGATATTTGTGTTAATTTTTCAAGCAGTAACCCATTGAGCTTTGAATTTTGACGGGTTGCTGGCAAATAGAAATATGCGCTGCCGGTTTCAGAGTGAAGCTCGGTACTGTGTTCATTTACGCTCATGCAGCTCATGATATCCAGGTGTGTAAATTCCGTAATTCACTCTGAAACCGATTGCATATAAATCGCAGTTTTAATGATTTGACAATTGCTCTAAGCCAAATAGCGATATCGATTTTATTTCATTTTTGTGCAGTCCCAGTTGTGTGCCATTGTGATGGATGAAAACTGCTGTTTTTGGTAGTCAGTGGATTTTTTTCTACTGCAGGGTCGGGCTAAAGGCGCAGTGCGACGGCGGCCGCAGACGAGGGCAGCGAGACAACTTTCAGCACAGCACTCTGAGGAAGCTGTCGGGGAGAGCACCTCTTCACAAGCTAATGAACCAGTCATGGCTGCTTCACTCCCTACCTTTAACCCCGTTTCGGTGCGACCCACAGCGCTCACTTTACCCGTCAGCACCCCCGCTGCAGCCAAGAGCCCAGACGAAGCAGTCAGGCCAAAGAGATTTCTCGATTCTGCAGACGATCTGTTTGAATCGGATGATCTCTTTGCCACAAAGCCTGTTCCCTCCTCTAAACACAAAGAAAAGACCCCAGAGGAGGTCCAAAAGAAAGCCCCTAAGACGGATGCCGTCATAACCTCGAAGAAAGACCAGGCCTCGTCTATTTTTGACAGCCATGAGGACGATCTTTTTGCCACAGTGAAACCGAAGCCTGTCCAGAAAGCCAAACACATGTCCTTCCTAGATGATGATGATGATGATATTTTTGGAGCAGGAAAGGGTAAAATTACAGATAGTAAAAACTCCAAGACAGAGGCCAGTCCTGCAAAACCAGACATTTTCCAGGTAAATATCACACAGTCTTTCATTTAGTTTGGTATTATAAATCAGTTGCGGTAGTTGGTCAAAAGTTGACTGATTTTTGCTTCTCTATTGACCTTAAATGTTTACAGGATGAAGTGAAAGAACCCCTCAAGAGCCAGAAGAAGCCTAAGGAAGTGTCTTTGGATGCAAGTTTGTTTGATGACAATGTTGATATTTTTGCTGACTTGACTGGCGCCACAAAGCCAAAGGAGAAGAAAGCAAAGAAGAAAGTGGAGGCAAAATCTATATTCGATGATGACATGGGTTAGTTCTCTCTGCAAAACACTCTTCACTGTGATTCTTACCAGGGGCCTTGTGTATAAATCTTTGCATAGATTTTATCCTATAAGTTTTCAGATTTGTAAAACGTACATCCCAGCATCCCAGAACCTGAGAAAAATTACTCAGTCAGCGAGCATTTCACCCACCCAGAATATTCATATATGGAGCTTACAATGCCTAATTTTACTTTACATAACCTTATCTGCATATCATTTCCATATGCATATTCCCATCAATTTGATAGTACTGTGTTTAACTGTAAAAAACTTTAGGACAATATGAGATTGCATGAGATGACGGACTGTATTTTTTTTTTTTGTCATAATACGTGGCAAAAATGTATTTAGTCACCTTGTTTTAGTATAAAAATATTTCAGTATCCATAAAACAAAAGAAAAAATGGTCTACTTTTCAGAGAAACTTTACTTTTTTTTCTCATTTATTCCAGTTTGCAAAGTATTTTTATTTGTTTTAAATGAAGTGTATGCAGTTTTGTCCCATGAAGTAATAATATTTTAGGATGTTCATTTTTATTGTAAACTGAACAGATACTTATTTTTGCACTAACATTCAAAAAAATGAAATGTGAAAATCGTACCATTTCCCTCAAATTCTATCCATGAAATATAATTGTATTTTTCATAATGTTGGGAAGACCACGGAAAGGGTTATAGACTACTGTCTGCCTTTAATTTGAGTTATTAACTCCATTAATGGGAGTTTAATAATTAATAATTCTGTTTATTTTATTCACACCAGTGAATAAGTCTGGAGTGAGTGAATGGTGCGCACATATTTATGCCAATATTATTTTTATTATGATATATGTGTGGAAAATTGTCTACACAAAATTCTCCATGCCTATACACTGGCTGTCAAAAGTTTGGAATAAATATGGCTTTTTAATGTCTCTAAAGTCTCTTATGTTCACCAAGGCTACATTTATTTGATGAAAAATAAAGTAAAAATATTAATATTGTGAAATATTACTCTTACTTGTTTCACAAGCTTTTGACCGCCAGTGAATCATGATTTCATTCATCTGACCCAATGTAATTTTAGTTTTATGAACATAAAAATGCTCAACTTAAAGACACACTGATTACCGGTATCTGCTTCCTGTTCTCCTCTCACAGATGATATCTTCTCGACTGGGACTACAAAACCAACGGTAAAGCCGTCCTCCAAGTCTAAGAAGAGCCAGCCCGCCCAGGATCCCGTCTCAACTGTGGAAACGGGCCACGATATATTCGATGATCCCTTGAATGCGTTTGGGGGAAACTAAGTCTCCTTCATGACAGCTGTTTGTTTAACTCTGTAGCGAAGTTCATGGCCTAAATGAAGGTAGATGTAATCTAACACTGTTGTTAATAATGTAAACTCTAATAGGTAACTTTTACAAAAAAAAAATATACAGGAAAAAAGAAGATTGTAAGTGTTTTTACCTCTAATGCCATCTGTGAAGTAATCTGATTGGTAAATGATGTAGCGGTCATCAATTGGCATTGACATCTGCAACGGTTAATGTGTCTTTTATTAGCACTTTAAACATGAGAATCGTCTGGTGAGGTGTAAAAGACATTCCTATGATATTGTCAACTATATGGTTAAATTTTCAAATGTGGTGCCATAACTCCAAGCCTATGCGCCAACATAAGTGCTTTTGTGGTTGATGTTTTTATAACTTGAGCTAAAGTTTTCTTGTGTTGCATGTGAAATGATTTTTGGAAACTAAAGAAAATATATTTTATGAAACGTACACTTGAGTGTGAGTGCTGGAATTCAAACACATTTGTAGAGAACCAAACACTTTTTTCTTAATTTAAAATCTTTAAAGATTCTAATGTTATACATTGAAAATGGACCCAGAGTCACAAATTGTTGTTTGACGCTGCCAGGGTGACCAGGGTAACATCCGGGAGATGGAAAGGGGAGTCTCGAGCATGGTCCCGCCCACTCTGCGTTACCATTGGATGGGTGACTCTCTTTTTTCTACAACGGCTAATGTCATTCGTTCTCCTCATTGTCAATCAAGAACATCACAATAGGCTGCCTCCTTTTCAGTTTTTTTTTTTTATTATTTAATGGGGCCTTTGAGCCTCATAACATCGGAACAAAAGCAATTGTTCATTTCTCGAAAAAGATAAGGAATCTTTTTGACGTTAAGAAACGGCAAAGGTGGAGGAGGAATTGCTAAGCATCAACGGCATCCCCGAGTAGTTAGCTGGGCTGACTGCTGCTTTGCTAAAACCAGCTAGCCACTAAAACAGAATTAAAGCGCCTTTTATTGAAAGTTTCTGTCGGATATCAGTTCAGAGACTGGAGACTCGATATCGTTTACCTTTAGAGGTAACTACCTAGCTTTTGGCGTGTGTTGTGGCTGGGACTCTGATCCAGCTGTCCTTCCCTACAGATCTCTGCTGATGATGATGCTGTCAAGGTAAGATGGCAATTAGATGTACGAAGCGATTATCTGAAGTCAAAAAACCGAGCTACTCGACTGGACATTTGGATAACTTGCTTTATTTATTAGTCGACTCATGACGAAAATACTTTGGAAAAAATACAATTTGTAGCTTTAAAGGCACTTTTGTGTTGTTTAGAGTAATTGTACATTCATAACAACCATTGTTCAACAGAAGTAAATAGGCATAAATTGCTTGTTCAGTATTCAGTGCTATAGATGGATCGGCATACAAATATATATGTGTGTTTATATATGTAAGAAGTCTCATGCACATTAAGGCTGCATTTATTTGATAAATAAATAAATACAGAGAAACAGTAATATTGTGAAATATTATTACAATTTAAATGCTGTTTTTTTTAATGTACTTTAAGATATAATTTATTTCTGTGATGCAAAGCTGAATTTTCAGCATCATTACTCCAGTCTTCAATGTCATTTGATCCTTTAGAAATCGTTCTAATATGCTGATTTATTAGCAATGTTGGAAACAGTTGTTCTTAATATTTTTTAGAACCTGTAAAACTTTTTTCAAGATACTTTGATGAATAAAAAGTAAAAATAACAACAACAACAACAACAACAACAAAAAACAGCATTTATTGAAAGTAAAAACATTTTGTAACTATATAAAGTACCATTCAAAAGTTTGGGCTTAGCAATTTTTTCTTCTTTTTTTGAAAGGAATTAACACTTTTATTCAGCAAAGATGTGTTAAATTTTTAATAAATGCTGTTTTAACTTTTTATCAAATATAATAATAATTGAGTAAAAACTGATGAAAATTCAGCTTTATATCATGGAAATAAATTCTATTTTAAAGTATATTAAAATAGAAAAACATTATTTTAATTTGTAGTAATTTAATTTCACTACATTAGTTTTTTTTTCTGTATTTTTGATCAAATAAATGCAGGCTTGATAAGCTTAATAGACATATTTCAAAAACATTAAAAACTCCAAACTTTTGACCAGTACTATATGTGTGTGTATGTACAGGGGTTGGACAATGAAACTGAAACACCTGGTTTTACAACACAATAATTTGTTAGAATGGTGAGGGCCTCATTTTGCATCCAAATACAGCACCAATTGACAGATAGAAGTCCTTCACAGTGACCAGAGGGATTATGAGCCGTTCCTCTTCCAGAACAGTGTCCAGGTCACTATATGATGCTGGTGGACTCGCTCCTCCAAAACACCTCAATAATATTCAGATCTGGTGACTGTGCAGACCATGGGAGATGTTCAACGTCACTTTCATCTTCATCAAACCCTTCTGTCACAAGTCTTGCTGTGTGTGTTGGTGCATGATCATGCTGATATATAGTAAAAAAGGCATCAGGTGCTCATGATCCTCCAGAAGGGTTTGGTAGGCCTCGGCAGTGTCGTGTCCATCAAATACAATCAGGATTGTCATGATATTGGAGCTCAAACCATCACTGATCCACCCGTGCTTCACTCTGAAGATTGGCCGCCAATGCCCGCCAGACATATAGATGTGAAACCTCCAACATTGGCCAGTGTTTCAGTTTCATTGTCCAACCCCTGTATGTAGGTATACACACCAGAACACCAAGTCATGTTCTTTGTATACTAATATAGAGATTGTGATTCTCCACAGCCCTAAGCTCCATGCATGATGTGTTCCTGCTGTGTCAGAAGCAGCCTCTCCGCCTTCACTCCTCCACCTTGGGCTGGGTTCATTATTGTCTCATCCTGAGCCCTGTCCTTTGCAGTAATGACTGACAAGAGAAACCCACCGTTTTTCAATGATGACAATGTAGGCGTAGTGCACTACAAGCTGCCCTTCAGCGAGACCATGGAGCTGTTCATTGAGACTTTGACAGGGACTTGCTTTCAGCTACGTGTCTCTCCATTTGAACAGGTCGTCTCCGTCAAGGCCAAGATTCAAAGACTGGAAGGTACGTGTCTTCTCTTGATTCATTACACGGCACGATGATTTGATGTAGACACTTGATTGGACACCTCATGACGTTAGCATGTTTTCTATACTTTGTGCTTTAATGTGACATACTATACTGTTTCAAACTGCAATTTTATTACTCCTAAATAATTAGTACCATATACAGTACATGCTGATTTATGAGCTCATTTTTAAAGAAATAATTCGCCTAAAAATCGTTTTCTCCATAATATGGATGTCAATGGGGTCCATACATTTTTTGGTTACTTTTTTTTTTTTTTTTTTTTGATTGTTTTCAGAAGAAGAAACAAATTCATACGGGTTTGGAACAAATTGAGGGTAGTTAAATGACAAAATATATATTTTTGGGTGAACTATCCCTGTAATGAGGGATTGTGTAAAATATTTCAGCTTTGAAAAAAGAAAATGTATTGGTGATGCTACATGACCTTTCATCATTCGATCCTTCGGAAATCATTCTAATATACTGATTTGATGCTCAAGAAACATTTATTATTATTATCAATGTTGAAGACAGTTGTGCTGCTTAATTATCTGTGGAAAAAGTGACACTTTTTTAGGATTCTTTTATGAATTGAAAGTGCAAAAGAATAGTATTTTTTTTATAACATTATAAATGTTTGTACTGTTACTTTTGATCAATTTAATGCATGCTTGCTGCAAGTATTAAAAAAAAAAATTTATTAACCCTAAACTTTTGAGTGATATAGTCTTGGTTTGACCAGCAATTAAAAAAGGTGTGTTCATTTCATATTATTGTAGGTTTTCTAATTCTAATGACTTCAAAAGTTTTGGTTATGCTATTACAATATAACCACACACTCACACACTTTATCCATCACAATCCTCATCTATGTTAAGTTAAAGGGAAAAATGTATGCTTTGTAATAAGAAATGCACCTTAGTCTGTGCTGATTGGATAATGATTTAGAACAATTAGACAATAAATAGCAGTTTTGAAGACAGGATTTATACAAGTAGTCCTGGTCTGATTTTTTTTTTTCATTCTGATTTAGAGCTTCGGAAGAAATTGAGTCGTTTTTAAACAACTGGCACACTCAGTAATTGCATTTGTGATCCGCCCAGGCAGTTACAGATGAAACATGTCAACAGTTTAATTTTAAAAATGCTGCCATTGTTATTACTCAGTAACTAAAGTTGCTGCTTCTATAAAGCATTGCGTGGCATGGTTGAAAACAGCTTTGTGAGAACAAGAAATGTTAGTATTCTTTGAATGAAGAGCTTTTATTTGTTTTGGGGGCACAGCTAGACTTGTGCGTGAGCATACGTTGGGCTTAAAATTTAGGACTGAGAGTGCTTAATTTATTTCAGTTATCTCACCTTGTTGACTTGTAATTTTGAAATCAATGAGACAGAAAAACATTTGTTGAAAACCCAGATGGGACATTGCCATAGACAACTGCTTTGTATATACATAAGTGGCTATTTAAACCAGTCTTAAGTTGAGATGGAGATGGGTTTGATGTGTTAGACAACACTAATTTCACCAGGTCTGCTCTCCCCTGCAAGAGTTAGCTTTATTAAAGATGAGTTTATCAGCCCTGTAGATTACAGGTGAGGAATGGCCTAGTTTTAGTTCTGCTATTTGCTTTTTTATGGCTAATTTTGGATTCACTCTGCTTTGCATCTGGAGCAAAAATGACTGCCCCGTGTCTCCTTCCAGGGATCAGCTCTATAGAAGCTTGTTTCCATCACAAATATTTTATTAAAAATCTTTATATCTCACAATTGTGACCTTTTTTTTCCTCAGAATTGCGAAATATCTTGTAATTTGGACTTTATAAATTGCAATTACGAGTAATTCTGAATTTTTAACTCGTAATTGCGAGTTTATATCTTACAGTTCTGACTTTTTTTTCTCTCTCAGAAGTGCAAATTTGTATCTCAATTCAGATTTTTTTCTCCTGCAATTGCACTTTTTTTTCTCTCACATTTCTACCTTTTGTCTCAGAATTGACTAAATATGTATCTTGCAATTCTGACTATAAATCACAATTGCGAGTTTATATTGCAATTCTCAGAAAAAGGGTGAGAATTGTGAAATAAAAACTCCCAATTGTGAGAAAAAAAGTCAGAATTGTGAAAAAATAATAGTCCCAATTTACCTTTACCGGAAACAAGCGTCCATAAGTCCAGTTTTGAAAAGAAGTATGTGATGGGTTTGTTGAGGAAATCCAGATTTTAATATGAAATGTTTTTTCAAACTTCTGATTAAGATTAGACACATTGACATTGGTTGTGTATAGTTTAAAAAGCATGACTAGGCATGTCTCTAAAAAGTGGGCAGGCCGCACACACACACTAACCACTCTGACAGTCACAGTCCTGTCTAGAAAACTACCCCTTCTGGCAATGGATACCAGTTTTGTGTTGCATGGGTGCGTTCTGGTGTCTTATTGCACTTTACTCTCGATGGACACATCTATTCACTTAATCACAGGCCAGTGCAAAAGTCTGAAAAATATAAGTGGTACAGGAAGCTTATCTTCATGTCCAGGTGCAACATTTGCGTTCACGGTCATAGGAATGAAAGGCAATAATGACCTTGAAAAAAGCTTGTTGTAAAGCAATTTAAGGTGTTTAAGGTGCTGTCTTGTGTTTTTTATTTCCTGAGCACTGTGATATTTGCTGGAGGTGACATGATTGTTGGTTATTTTGTGTACACAGGGGGGCAGATCTGAGTCGTATTTGTTCTGCTGCTGTCTGAGTCACCCTGCCCCATTGCTTTTGCATAATTATTTTGGATTGATTCATTTGTTCCAGTATACACACTTAAATGTTCCTTGGTTAAATTGGTCAGATGTGTGATGACTCAAACCTCTGGTTAGTGAACAGTTGAACTAAATATTTATATTAACATTTCCATAAGATTCCCCATAATTAATAAAAAAAATTTTAAGCAAAATAACATTTAGTCATTCCACACAATTATATTAATAATCACAATTGGTTAAATGTCCTCGGGAGCATACTTCTCATTTAGGCTGATGCTTAAAATAACAGTACTGTTCAAACGTTTGGGGTCAGTAAGACTTTTTTTTTTGAGAGAGAGAGATATTTTTATTTAAATTAATAAAAGTTATTTTTGAACTTTCTGAAAGATCATGTGACATCGAAGACTGGAGTAATAGCTGTTGAAAAATCAGCTTTGACATAACAGGAATAAATTACTTTTTAATATATATAATAATAGAAAGTTTTTACTGTATTTTTGATCAATTAAATGCAGCCTTGGCGAGTATGAGACTTCTTTCAGAAACATAAAATAAATCTTACTGACCCCAAACGTTTGAACGTTTGTTTACATTGTGTGAATCTCAAAGGGAAAAGATGACCCTGTACTGAAAGGTAATATATCCTAATGTTCTTCTAAATTTCTCTTTCCAATTGGAAAGGAATCGAAGGGATGGAAGCTGTCAAGCTCTAAAAAGGACAAAAAGCAACATAAAGTGCAGAAATAGTGGTTTCATACTATATGCCCACTATTATACTCCTATGATACCTTAACAAAAAGCCTCTGTATCGAATTGAAAGGACATCTTTTAGTTATCCTTCAAATCTCAGCCTGTCTAAAAAAGAAAAGAAAAAAATGTTTGTGTGAAATCAAGGGTGGGAAATGTCTGAATGCCACCGGACATTGATTTATACTACACATAAGATTTCAATGGCCATATGTTATTTTCTGTGCCTTTTCTGTACTCCATTTCCCTCAAATGATTGCAGTTCAGAGACACATTCCCTTTGGTCAACCATTAACTGCGATCATGTTCCCCTCGTGCTCCTGTTCTTTTTTTGACCTTTTTTGTTTGTTTTTTTGTCAGATGTTAGATGCCGTAATTGCTTGTTAAATGTTTATTATAGTTTGCTTTGTAAAAAGCTGTTACGACATCTGTTTGGTCTCAGGCATCCCGGTCTCTCAGCAGCATTTGATTTGGAATGGTATGGAGCTTGAAGATGAATACTGCTTACATGATTACAGGTGAGTTATCCAACTTTACAAAACAGGATCCAAGATGTTATATTACGATAAGTAAGCTCAACTACCGCATGTTCCACTGAATCTGGCAAAGTGCATTTTGAAAAATGTGTATCTGTGAAATTAAAGCATTTTGATCCAGGCAGCAAAAAGGTATCATAAAAGTAGTCCATATGACTTATGCTCTATATTCGACGTCTTCTAAAGCCATACGATAACTTTGTGTGAGGAAGATAGTGATGTTTAAGTTTTAAACCTCTCCGCCACGGCTCTCGTATCTTATTTGCTCTTGAGCAGCTTGTATGTTCTTCAAAAAACATGTCCTTTTTATGTTTCATAAAAGAAATAAAACCATATGAAAGGGTTTGGAAAAACATGAAGGTGAGTAAATAATGACATTATTTGCATTTTGGGTGACCTATTCCTTTAAATGCAGCCACTTCTCTCAAGAGCACACTGGCTCAGTCTGGAGGTCACAGATGGTTGATTTGTCAAGAATTCTTCTCAGTTAATTTTCCACATGGAGGCTTTCTGGAAAGATATTGTGTGACTGGATGGCACTCATTGTGCTTCAAATGTTAAGTGAAGCAAATATTTATAAAGGCAGAACCGTAGCGGTTTTGGTTTGTTATGCTACTGGATGCACTGAGTTTTCCTATGCTTGTGTTTTCAGCATCACAGAGGGCTGCACTCTGAAGCTGGTGCTCGCCATGAGGGGAGGGCCTGTAAACACCAGACGAGGTGCGTTCCCACCACCGACTGCGATTTTCACTGTTGAAAGTGTGTTAACCCTGTCGTTCTGAACCCCAGGTTAATGTAATCCTGATTCCTGGTTTTCACACTTTTTATAGTAATTTACCCTGGGTTAGTTACTCATCATGAGTGATTTCACACTTGTGTTTTCGAAAACCCCAGATTTGCATATATTTGAGTTTAATAACATTGAACTCTGTGAAAATATCATAAATCTGCTCTGGTTCACTCAAATCTATAAAGCTGTATGTATCATATTTGAATCATTGCTTTCTAAGGCTTCTGCATCATTAACATGATCAATACCTTCCTCAGAAAACTCTGTACCCCCTGGTGGGTTATTTATGACCTTTAGGAAGTAGAAGGACTTTTAAGAGTTGCAATGTAATGGAAGTTGTGTCAGATAATTTTTTTCGTATTGTGACGTACATCCGAGAAATAAAAAAAAAAATGTTTTGGTTCTGTCCATCAGTTGTTGATTGGATGACGACAGATGATGATGTGAATGCAAACTTCCTGACGATTTTCAGAAAGCAGTGGGGTTTAAACTGACTAAATGAGAGAGAAGTGTGTAGTTTTTCATTAGATTAAAAGAAATAAATAAAACGCATGCTTCGATGAATTGTTCACAATATGATCATTATCTTAAAAAATAGTTATTTCCAATGGATTTTTTTAAAATTCCAACATAATATAATTTCCAAAATGTCTGCCTTCCTGTTACAATATTCTTTACTTATATTCCATATATATACTATATTTATTTATATAGTGTATATATAGCAGCCATATATATACATATATATTATACATATATATTTATATCCTTTGTTGGCAACATATTGAAACATATTTTTTCACAAAAAAGATAATAAAAGCCTGGTATAAATGATGGTAAAAATACTATTTAATATGTTTAATCTAATAAAATGTTTTTAAAAATATGTATACACACACACACATATAGTTTGATTTGATTTTTCAGTTTTCTAATCTTCTATTCTCTTATTTTTTTTTTGGATGTCATAAAGAGTTTAATCTTTAAAAATATACTACAAATATATTACAGTCTATTCAACACTCAAGTTAATGTGTTTGCAATCGCTATTCAGAACTGTTTTCCTAAGATGCCAAAATAAAAAGTACTAACTCAAATCACATGAGTATTTATTGAGATAACCACTGAAATAGTTTATGATTGGCTTTGGAAAGTCTTGACTAGTGCTACTGCAACAGTTCTGTGAAAGCTGGGTTTGTTGCAACTTTCTAATCCCTCCTATGTGCCACTATGCAATGGTTTTAAGGTCAAAAACAAAAGCTGCTCATTACCATTCCAGGAGGTGTGCAGGCACAGAGTTAGTTAACAATCGGATATTGATTAGTATGACCTGCATCCTGTTTCTTCTCGTTACCTGCAGTGACAGTGACAGATGACTCGGCGAGGGATATCGCTGACTGCCTTGATGCAGGGAGAGAGGAGATGTGGGAAAAGTCTCTGCCTAATAAACAGGTCACCTTCCTGGTGTACCGTGAGGGAGATCAGCTCAATTTCTTCCGAGTGGTGGATAGGGGAGATGGAACGCTCACACCTGTGTCTGAACCATTGAGGTCAGTTCAAAAGAAGAGAAGTTACTTACCAAGAGGAACAAACTGCACCCTGGTTCCCTTTTTTTTAGATGAAAGCAGATGTTTCAGAACTACAGTTTTCCTGTGTCATACTAATGTGTTTACTAATGAAGACATGCGTCAGCATTTACTGGCAAACTTCACAATCGGTTAAGTCTGCATAATTAGAATCACCAAATGGACTTCCAAAAATATTTTCTCAAATTAATACAGTAATTTAAAGTGCCCCTTTTTTAAATATTACCCTTCATGCAGTGTGTAATATAGCTGTTTGTGAATGTAAAAGGTCTACAAAGTTTTGAAGAATAAAGTGCACGACAAATAAAGTTATTGAATCAATTTAGTAATTCCAGTCTCATTTTCTGTTGAAAAATTAACAAGTGCCGAGGAAGCCTCCGTGCCCTGTAAGTGGTAGACCAATCATGTCAGACTGGTCCATCTGACCAATCAGAGTAGAGTAAGCTCACGGAAAGAAGGAGTTTAGAGACACCGAACCAGACTCTTTGAGAAATAAGGTCATGTACAATGTATGTAATAAGAAAATGCCTTTGCAATGTAAACCTATTGTAGAAGACATAGAAGAAACAAAATAATGAACCTTTAAAATAGCATAATAGGAGTTCTTTAACTGTAATCTTTAGCAAATCTCAAATCTAAGAGTTCCTCCTTGTATGTGGTTGTTTCAGCGGTGCATCGGTACACAATGTGTACACGGAGGAGGACGAAGAATTAGAGAGTGCATCTTCAGAACAGCAGACTCTGGAGAACTCCATCACAATGAGCAAGATGAAGCTACTCAAGGCCAAGATGGAGAATATGAACCTTAACAAAAAGGTAACAAAATAGGCGGACTAGAAGTGCTATTCATCTTTCTTTTTTCCTCCTCCACATATTCTAGCAATATCTTTTTTCTCCTCAAGTGCATGAACCTTCTTACAGTCAAACACATCTGATTAGATTAGTCAGTGGAGCAGTATGGAAGTGCGCGCAGTTCTCCAGCTGGCTTGAGGGAGTGCCGCCCATCCGCTGTGTCTGATTAACTGGTGCAGTTAGAACCACAAGCTCAGCAGATTGGCATATGAAGTTAATTGTTCACACTCAAGTATGCATAGTTGTCAGTAGACATGTCTTGGTCGCAGATATTTGTCTAGGAAACCTTTGCTGTTATTGCTTACACTTGTAGTTTGCATGTTTATGTACTGCATGCATTGCACCTGTCAACAGTAATGTTTTAATGTATTATGATGAGGTGTAACATGAAGCTCCGTTTAATTGGTTACAATTACAAGCAATATCGCAACTTGACACATTGGTTAGGACTCAACTAATGTGCTACATTTGATTTTACAATATGACTAAATGTGTGTACAAACATAATTCAGATCTAACCATTTTAACAATAATTTATTAATATTTTATAAATAAACTCATATTAATTGTAATCATTTTATTTGATTAATTTATTGTAAATTGAATGTTAATTAACATGATTTTGTACAGTTTCGAGTCTTGCCAGAGTCTGATGCCAGACTTTAAATGATATATTTTGGTTTTAAGATATATTTGGTTTACGAAGTTTCAAAAGAATTCACAGGATTGATCAAAACCACAGTTATTATAATATGAACTATTTTTAGGGGCACACAATATATTTGTACCATCTTGGTTGTATTCCAGTTTTTATTATGGGTAATGTATATTTAAATGTGCATGCTCATGCCACTACATTGAGATTACCTTTGCTATCATGTAACCTTAAAAAACACTAATAATTTAATAACACTCTCAAATGTAATCTTTAGCAAATCTCAAAAATGAACATGCATTTTCAAACTACATTATAATGTTGTGCTTCATTTATTCAGACAAATGTATAAATACTACACATTTAATATTTACCACTGTTTATTGACCATAACTAATACTTTATTATAGGCTTATCTGTATTGCTCAGAATTTTAATGATGCATTGCGAATTTGCTCATTAAATTGCTTGGAATTGTTTTTTTTAAATGTGATATATTTTTACTGTGGCTCATTTCGCTATAGAAGATTTTGGTCATATCTTAAAGATACACTGTGATTTTTACCCCCAGCTAGCGTTGAAAAGGTATATGATCATCCAGGGAATATTAGACCCCGTTTACACCTGGTATTAAAATGCGATCTGTATCCAGATAAGTTATCCGGATAATAAAAACTTCAGTTAATGCAAGGTGTAACCAGTTGTGATCGGATCGTATCGGATCTGCCTGACCACATCTGGAGGTAGTCTGGCTCGCATTGTGTCCGGATCTTTACTAGTGTTGTAAACGCATCTGGTTGTTGAAACCACATATGTATAATTTTACTCCTGCCCAAAAATGCTAAAAAAATAAACGAGTGAGAGCGTGTTATAGGCTATATGTCATGTTATAGCCTAGTCAGATGCGACACGCGACACGCATCACCGCAGAATGAGCAGCTGAGCGTCTATTCAACGTGCAAACATCGCAAATAAAAGTGAAAGTAAGTCACAGACGCATTAACACATCTTCAAGTAAAGAAACGAAATTTCTTACCAGCCTGTTGCCACTCTCTCTTATTGATGTCTCTGATTTGGAAATTAGCTGATGATCAATAAAAGCCGCTCAGATCTGTTGCTTTTGGTGGCGTGCAATCCAATAAATCTGCATATAACGCAGGAGGTGAAGATCGGATTTATATCCGTTTTGCAAAAACACATTTATGTGGCCAGGTGTAAATGGAATCAGTACTTATTATCCGGATAACTTATCTGGATACAGATCGCATTTTAATACCAGGTGTAAACGGGGTCTTAGTTTCTGTTCCTCTCAATTCCGATTTCGTTTTAACTTCTACGGTGGCCAATGTAGGCCAAGATTAACATGGCTTCCAGTTCGACCTCGTCCATGAGCGTTAACTCAAACGTAAACGCGAAAGCCGAAGCTTGAATTAACGGGTATGTCCCTCTTTGGCTAATGTATTTTCAAGATGGAGGGGCAACATGGCGACTGACATTAGAACCTCTTGCCCGTATGTATTTTCAATGGCATATTATACACTCACGAGAATACTTTACTTTTGCATATGTGTGTGATTAGTTTTCTTGTGTCTTTCTCAGCCCAAGAAGACTGCAAAATTAAAAGTCAGACCTCCAGTGGGTCCGCGGCCCTGCAGCGGTTCGTTTGGCTCTGCCCGACACCACCGAATGTTTCGTGTCCTTCCTCAGATAGGCCACTACTCGTCAACGCATCTACCTCCGATCGGAAATCAGCAGCAACCTGCAGTTTCATCCCCTGCTGCTGGCACCTCCCGCCAACCATTCGCATCCCTCTCAAGTCCCACTTCCTCAAGCCGTGCTCATCCTTCCTCTGCAGCTTCAGGCATGTATATGCTTCAGGCTGAGGAACCATGGGATAATCCAGTGCCCAGGAAGATCAGACTCCCTCCAAAAGTGTCCAGACTGGAGATGAGAGGGCCTAAAGTCATGCGAGACTGTGTGTACCCACCTGTATCTCTTCTGTCCAGCCCTGGAGTTCAGGATGAGGTGGATCTCCACAGTGACAGACTAACGGTATCCGAGAACTCTGCTGTAATGGAGCCGCCCAAAGCTGTTCCCTTCAATCTTCCTGAGCCCCTGAGTCTGGACATATCCTCTCAGTGCGAGCAAGGTCTGAACTCTATAACTCTGCCGGAACCCAACACCGCAACTCCTCTTCTTTCCCAAGCCGTCAACTCAAACTGGAGGCTGGCACCCCAACCTGACCTACACTTCGCCGGTGACCCCCTCGCTCCTCCTCACATACCGCAGCACTTTGAGTTTACGGGTTCCACCATGCAGCCCAGTCCAACCCATGCTCTCCTCAGAACCAGCAACAGCCCGTCGCTTCAGGTCGGCTCCCCCTCACGGACCACATCTGCATGTGGGCTCAAAGTCGACAAACGCTCAGAGGTGATTTCCAAAAGCGAGGCCAGAGATATTACAAAGATGGCCAATAAAGCAACTAAAGAGCCATTGGGCACGGTGAGCAACGCAGAGCTTCTGGCCTCCTTGGCGAGCAGTGGAGGTCAAGAGGCCTTGGCTGGACCGTACTCTCTGGGCAGGTTATGCGCTAAAGCCACCCCCCTACCAACCAACATCCATCTGTTGCAGGAAGACCTGCTGAGGAGGATCTCGCCCCTACAGAGAACAGCTGGCTACACGGTGAGTTTGCACCCTTGACTTCGGCTTCTGCTTTTACAGATCCCCTTTTTGTTCTGCTGATGTTGATGTTGCAAGGAGAAATAAAATTTGATATATATTAGTATCGTATAAGGTTTTGTCAGATCATATTGTTAGGTATATCGATATCGTGTTAATATTGTATGTCCTCGTTAAATAATCGTAATTACAATATTGACCAAAATAAGCGAGAGTATGATTTTTGTCATAATCTAACAGCCCCATTAAGAGGCTTAATTGGTTACAAGCAATTTTGCAACGTGACTCATTTATTAACTGATGTGCTATATTTTATAATTAAGAATTCTGAGCGTTTTAGTAATTTATTCATATATTATTTTATTTAAATTATTTATATTTTAATTTTGTTTGATTCATTTTATGGTAAAATTAATTTTTATTTTTATTTGCTTTAACTCAAAAATGACATGCGAATGCTGTCATGCAAATTAGTACTACTAGTAGAGCGCGTATCCTGTCACGAAAGACGCTTGCTGCACATTGTACACCATGCAAGACAGATTACAAGTGTGAATCATTAGTTTTGACGTTTCAGCTAATGAGAATAGCGCTGCAACAATCTCACAAACGCTTTATCACACATAATCTTGTCGTTGCAGCCGTCAAGCTCATCAAGCGGCCTCTCCAGTTCAATAAAGAGATTAGGTGAGTGGCTTGACTTAAACAGTGCGCTGTTCATGTGAAACGAACCATTCAGAACTCCATCTTATACATTGCTGGCCCATGTCACTGAGAAACTTTTTGTTGTTGAGAGTAATGCAAAGCCTTGGACATTTGTTACACTTTTTCCACTCTTCACTGCTTTATTTTTACACCTGTCTTTGTCAGGCTTGTGAAACCCATTTGTAAATCCACAGTCCACTGATTTATTATCATGCTTCATATGTCACGTGCTTGGGAAACTTCTGAGTTCACATAGCTGCCTCCGTCCTCTTTCAGTACAAGTGTTCAATTCATTCTACTGTTCATTCAGATTGATTTTACAGGATACATTAAATAGAAGAAAAGTGACAGTAAAGACATTTATAATATGTGTGTGTATATATATATATATATATATATATATGCTCAGATGAATTCATCAACCGATATGCTGATTTTCTGATCAAGAAGCATTTCTTATTATTCTCAATCTTGAAAAAAGTTTTATATATATATATATATATACATTGTAAATTCTTTACTGTCACTTTTCAAGATGCTTCTTGAGCAGAAAGAATGGGATGTCAGAATGTCAGAATGGGAAAGAAAGGTGATTTTCAGCGTGGTATGGTTGTTGGTGCCAGGCGGGCCGGTCTGAGTGTTTCATAATCTGCTCAGTAACTGGGATCTTCACGCACAACCGTTTCTAGGGTTTACTAAGAATGCGGCAGTCCTGCGGGCGAAAATGCCTTGTTGATGCTACAGGTCAGAAGATAATGGGCCGACTGATTAAAGCTGATAGAAGAGCAACTTTGACTGAAATAACCACTCGTTACAACCGAGGTATGCAGCAAAGCATTTGTGAAGCCACAACATACACAACCTTGAGGCGGATGGGCTACAACAGCAGAACACCCCACCGGGTACCACTCATCTCCACTACAAATAGGAAAAAGAGTCTAAAATTTCCAAGAGCTCACCACAATTGGACAGTTGAAGACTGGAAAAATGTTGCCTGGTCTGATGGCTCTCGATTTCTGTTGAGACATTCAGATTGTAGAGTCAGAATTTGGCGTAAACAGAATGAGGAGATTGATTCATCATGCATTGTTACCACTGTGCAGGCTGGTGGTGGTGGTGGTGTAATGGTGTGAGGGATGTTCTCTTGGCACATTTTAGGCCCCTTAGTGCCAATTGGGCCACGTCCATCCATTTATGGCCACCATGTACCCATCCTCTGATGGCTACTTCCAGCAGGATAATGCACCATAAATCACAAAACTCGAATAATTACAAATTGGCTCCTTGAACATGACAATGAGTTCACTGACCTAAAATGGCCCCCACAGTCACCAGATCTCAACCCAATAGAGCATCTTTGGGATGTGGTGGAACGGGAGCTTCGTGCTCTGGACGCGCATCCCACAAATCTACATCAACTGCAAGATGCTATCCTATCAATACGGGCCAACATTTCTAAAGAATGCTTTCAGCACCTTGTTGGAATCAATGCCACGTAGAAATTACGGCAATTCTGAAGGCGAAAGGGGTTCAAACACAGTATTAGTGTGGTGTTCATAATAATCTTTTAGGTGAGTGTGTATATATATATATATCAGTATCAGTCTCTTTAATCATCATTTCCTGGAGGTCAGGAGGCTCCTGACCTCCAGGAAATGATTCAGCCCAGAAATGGACTGTCAGGCTTTTAAATATTTACCATCATAAAGAGCAGAGCATAACAGCTGACTGAAACCAAGAAACAGGAAATGAACACCACAACTCGGTCACATAGATACAAATTCACATGATCACATGTTTACAAAAGCATGCATGCAGAATTACTCACAAAATAGATGCACATCTTCACTCAGATGTTTGATGCTTAGAGAGACTTCCTGCGTGATTGTGCATTTTGGTTTTGCAACAGGTGGGGCTTATACATTTGGGAAATGTTCCCTGACATTTTACCGCCAGTGTTTCAGAGCATCTGACTGTTCTGTCACATCTCAGATTGTCACTGGCTCGCAAATGCAACAGTGATGGCAAATAACAGAATAGATAGACCAGCAAGTACATGACTGAAAATCCAATCTCATGCTCCAGTGCTTGGTACGATTTTGTCACAATGTGTGTCTGTCTGTAGATTCTTATAGTTGTGACTTGTGTAGAAATAAACAGAGAGGTTTTGAAGGTACATTGCTAGTTTTTCCTCTTTGAATCCATATTTTATAGGCATTGAAATGGTCTCTCTTGTTCAATTCCTGTCATTGTATGTGGAAATGTTGTTTTAGGCACTTCAACACACCACTTGCCCCCGGTGAAGGCTCTCACTGGAACAAAGAAAAAGAGTTCGAAGCACTGCTTCCTGTGTGGGAAGAAGACTGGTTTAGCCACCAGCTATGAATGCAGGTACAGTGCATTCTCTCTACGTATCCCTCAGTATGAGTCCCTTTTTATTTCTTTTCAAGAGGGTAGTTAATGTGTTTCTGCAATCTAAACCGGAGGTATGCACTTCGTTTGGAGCGTTTGCACTTGAAATAACAAGATCGAGCTATTTCTGTTCAGAGGTGACAGTAGTTCGCATAAATGTCATACATTCAGTATTGCTGATAACACATTCTGTGACGTCAGTTTCTCTATGTTGACCTAAAGCTTTGAATGAGGCAAAGTGATGCATCTTAGCAAAGGACTAATTAGAAAGCTGTGCTTGTTATTCAGTCCTGCGCCGTATAGAATCAATCCAGCTAAACTGATTAAAAATTAAAAAGGCTTTCTTTTCAACCAGACTGATTTGTTTGTTCATAGCAGGGCCATAATCACCATAAACACTAAAAGGGACACATCCCCCAATATTTAGTTTGGTGGTAGGCCTCTATGAGTTTATGGTTTAGTCTTAAATTATTACATTTTAGACTGACTTCTTACTTGTCCTGCTGTACAGGATATAGAAATACACATATATATATAGGCACTTAAATTGTTACAAAATAAGCTGTTTATTTGAATTTTCTTGTCATCAAATAATCCTGAAACATTTTTTCCGCAGTTTCCACAGATATATGACAGCAACTGTTTATTATTAACACTGATAATAATATGTTTCGATCATAATCAGGGCTCGACATTATGCCTTGTTATGTGCTTGTCCTTGAGGGGGAAAAATGTATTTTTTTCTTTGGTGTAAATGTAATTTATTCTGAATCTGAAGCAATATTCTCATAAATGTTCTATTAGTTCTTACTTAAATCAGCGTAGTTGTTATATTCGCCCCCTTTGATTGAAATTGATTTCCAGGGCATTTTTTGTAATTTAAGTGTTATTATAATGCTCCGCTTTCATGTTACATTTTTTTATTTGATCAATAAATCAATTATAATAATAATAAGACTATAGGGAGTTTACCAATTCATTCATTTATTTATATTTATACTATTTATTGTAATCTAGATTACATATAGACAGCACTGAACTATCTATATATATATACACACACACATAGAGTACATATACATATATATATATACATGGTCTTCTAAAATAAAGATGCATGATCTTTGTGTGGGATGTTTAGAAACAATTCCATTTGGTCCCTCTATGAGATTTGTTCTGTGTAGATTTCTAACAGCTTTAGTTCCATTCTGAAAATCAATGAACATCCGGGATGGGCCATTTATTCATCTCTGAGGAGGAAATAACCGAAGTGCATTTTCTCTCACATCTTAGAAAAAGCATTGGTTGGAATGGTGTCTGAATATTGCAGTTCTCATAAAGATATGTTTCTTTTTGTCTAAGGTGTGGCAACATCTTCTGCTCCATGCACCGCTACTCAGAGACCCACGACTGCACCTACGACTACAAAAGCGCAGGTCGGCGCTTTCTACAGGAGACCAACCCCATCATAAGTGCACCAAAGCTGCCCAAAATATAAAGGCACTGCTCGGGTGAGAGAAAAAGAGACATGATAACCATCAACTATTAAAAGAGTGAAAATCCTTGATCACCAATCTGTGCTTTTATCACCACGTTTTCTTAAAAATATAGTAGTTTAATAAACATTAAAGGGAAAAACAGTGCTCACTTATTAGCCGTTGCCTTGGAAAAAACACCTATGTTTGCTGTCTGTAAATTACTTCATACTTCACAAAAATCTTCTAAACCCTGCATGTAAATAGTTTTTAAAAAACATTTCTACAAACTTTTAAAAATAATAAGACACAAAAAATACAAAATACACAACTATGTATATCTATTTGCATATGTTTTACTGTGTTTTTTTTTTTTAAATAGAACCAACAATCACTTTTCATGACAAGTCTTGCAGAGATGCACTTTAGTAATGAAAATATCTCTTGTGGAGATTAGGTTCTGTATTGGGGTTGGGGGGTGTTGCTTGAACTATGTGCCGTTTGTTTTTTGTAAGTTTCCTACTAGAACTTTCTTATATTTCTGACACATTACTCCTCTGTCCAGTAGCACTCTACCGAACACTGCTTATCATGGAAAATGCCAAGCACTGCATACTCGTGTTATAAAAAGACTGTTTAACCTCTTTGAATATGAAATATATATAGGCCCAATAAGCCGTACACACTACACTATGCAGTTTAACCATGTAGCATTCTAAACCAACTGTGTAAGGGCTTGGCATGATAAGATTTGAACAATTGATTGGTTGCCATGACGATGATCCTTTTTGAACCTTAGTATAAGAAAGCTGCTCAGAAGGCAGATGTTGTTATTTGCATTTTTCTGTAATTGTCAGTTGATGAGCCTAATAAAATATCCTTGTGTTTCCTTCTTTACTGTATTGAGTTCTGCTGTGTTTTTATCTACTGTATCTTTCACGCCTTAACGGTGCATTGAGGTGTTTGTTTTTGTTGCATTTGCTTCATAACCGCACTGTTGTTTGGGATTCCATGTACTAGAATTAATATAATACAATTATAGTAGTACTATATTATATTATGGTACTATTACTTTGACTTACAGTATGAACCCATTTAGATGAGTACAGTTTCTTGAGTAGCTAAACCACTTCTGAACTACTTAAAGCTGTCCTGTTATGATTTTTTACATTTTCAATTTTTAGAGTGTAAAGTGGCTGTTTGAGCATGAAAAAGATCTGTAAAGTTACAAAGCATAAAGTCCACTCTAAAAGGAGTTATTCTCTATGTTAGTGCACACTGTTTCTGAACTCCCTGAAACGCCTCGATTGTAGTCTTGAGTTTTCATGTGGAATGTACACGCCACAGTATGCCTAATTTAAATAATTCACGCCCAAAGGCCTGGTTGAGTTGCGATTAGGGGTGTGACATTTCTGAAACGCTTGAAGCAGTTGACCAATCACAACACACTGGTCCTGCTGACCAATCAGAGCACATTGTGATTTCAGAAGGAGGGGCTTCATAAAGACAGGAACTAAGTAGAGCGTTACTGACAGACTGGAAGGAGAGGTGCTGCAACAATATAAAATATGTGAAAATAATGTGTTTTTTAACATTAAAGTAAGAAAACCTATTCTAGTAGAGCCCAAAAAGAAACTTTAGTCTTTGAAAAAGGGCATATTTTTTTTTAATAATCTAAAATTTCAGCAATAACCTCAACTTTGAGTCCTAAACTAAAAAAGATTCATTTGTGCATCAAACAGATGGTGTTAGAATGGTTCATGCAGTTCTTCAGCTGAATTATGCGACACTAAATAAAAGGAAACAGGCGTTGCTCAAAGCAAAATGTGAAAGCTGTGGAATTTGTGCAGGAGCTTTTAGTTGCACATATTTATTATATAATTCTGTGCAATTTTAGAAGAAATCACCTCCTTAAAGCACAGTATCACACCATAGAAGAAAACAGATCTCATTTCCAAATGATCTTCTCTTAGTCCAGTAGCCCTTTAAGGAAAATGCATCTTTTAAAACAAGAATATCAAGAGGAACTTGTTTTACAGGTTGAGTTTTACACACTACATGACACATCCACACACAAGCACAAACGTTTTACTGCGTGTCATTAATTCTAGAGGCCAAATTGTTCAACTTTATTCATCACTCTCAGAAAAAAAGGTACAAAATCTGTCACTGGGGCGGTAGACTTTTGTACCTAAAGGGTGCATATTGGTTTTGAAAAGGTACCGCCCCAGTGACAGCTTTTTTCTGAGAGTGATGCATGTACAAATAACAAGTATTACACAACAACGAATCAAAGAAAGCATGTTTAGACCATGCTCTGATCACAAAACGTGTAAACCCTTTTAAAGCATGACAGATTTTAGCCGTTCTCTCCTCTATCATGACACATAGATCACCTGTTTCTCCAGAAGAGGCGAGGAGGAGCAGGGCACAGCACACCCATCCCTCTTTAATCAAGACTATTATAGTCGTTAACCGCTATGATAATGACGAAAAAAGGAGCATCTTTGAATCCTGTTCATAAAAAAACTAACAAACAATGTGAACTCACACCCTCACAGTGCACCATTGTAATAATTAAATCACGGAAACATCGTCAGACAATGAGAGGACTGAGAAAGACAAAGGAATCATCAACACCTGCTCTAGCACACACACAGAAAAAGTTCAATTTCTTATATTTGAACATAAATATAAGGGTAATTAATGAACCCACATCACCGGATCAGCTGTGTATATAATTCATTAGCACGCGCATGCCCTCTCCGGTATTTTTTTTTCTTTTCTCAGCCCTATTTTTCCACCCCGAACGCGGAAGTCGGTGTACGTGACGCACGCTATCAGATGGGGACTATGAAATAATAACAAAAACATCGCTTTATACAGTCGGGGAAAGACAAGGTAAGGAAATATTTGAGCGAATCACGTAAACCTGCATTATGGGTAAACACTGCACCGCTGTCACTGTATCACCACACACGATCGTCCTTTTATACGCCGATAAATAATTTGTGTCTTTATGTGGGGATTTGCTTATCAAGTTAGGAAATATTGGCTATCTTAAATATAAATTTTACATGTATCAATCTCATGAATTTTTTGTTCAGCACTGCGGAAGGCATAAATGAAGACTTATTGTATTAGCTCGAGTCCCTTCGTTATTCCAGTGCTTGAATACAGTGCTGAACAGGTTCTCTATTGTAATGCGTGTGGTCTCTGCATCGACAGTGTTAATAATGAACAGACCAAGAAAATGCAAAAGTATTAGTTTTAGCGAGGATGTTGCACTTCGTAGAAATGAAGCTGTCCTGAAAAAGAGGTAGAAAAATAACCGTGCATGGTGTCTGGTCTGCATGCAGCTGTCATCCTTCATATCGCTCCATCAGCGGAACTGTAAATGCTTTATTGTACGACTGAACTATTGCCAGTGAACCAAAGAGAAGACTGAGATGTAATCTCAGACTCCGGACAGAGAAAACTAGCGCCTTGTTTGCATTTGGTCTGTTGTAGTATGCATAATTATTAATATTGATCGAAGGACTCGTTTTCGAGGCAGTTCTTTTGAACAGTTCTTTTCAAAGAATCAGTTCAAAATGATTCTATTTCGTCATCACGCGACCCCTTTAACACTCAGAGTGCTAAGCAGGCACCTATTTTTTATTACTAGTCGATTTTTTTCATATTGCAAATTTCATATTGATTTTTTTATGTATGTCTTTTGCAAACATGATTCATCTTTAATTCACATAAGCATTTAACAATAATGAAATTGAGCTTAAATCACTGGTGAAACAGCTTTGTATGTTTTTACTTAAAATAGACATAAAACTTTCTAGTATGTTTCATTACCTACAGTAATTTAGCCAGACATGTAAGAAAGAGACGGTTTTCAGTTCAATTAGACTGAGGCTCCATTCGAAATCGCATAGGCTACTTCCTACAGTACTAGTTGGCGAAAAACAGTATGGCTGCGTCCGAAATCTAAACCTATACTCTCTTGAGTAGGTAGCCTACTTATTTTGAATTGCTAATTACTTCATGGTTGCTAATAAATATTTTCTATAGGCCATATACGTAGTAGGCCTATGAATGTGTGTAATAATGTAATCCGGACATACTAAATTCGCCATGTTGTCATTGTCATGTGACCTGCAGCGTCAGTTGCATCGCTTCAATTACATTCACAAATCCAATGCACACTTGAGAATCTCGGCAGAAGAAATTGGTCCGGGTCCTTTTTGCCTACTCATTTATGAGTACTGTTAATTCGGACATAGCCTACCTCTTTTGTCATACGTTTTTTCGCCTATTATATAGTAGGGAAGTATGCGATTTCGGATGCAGCCTCAGTGACAAAATAAGTATGGCCGAGACGAGTTCACAGTACTAATCGGAATAAATTAGCAAAAATTGGGCTAAAAGTACCCGGTCCTGGATGACCTACTACAGTGGTCATCCTACTATTCTTAAGTCTGCATACAATGGACACTTTACTAGCCCGTGAGGCCATTGGAGAGGATGCAAAACAACTGACGCTGTTGATCACATGATAATGAAAGTGTAGTAACTGCAGGTTAAATTCATACTACACACACTCATAGGCTATAGAACATAGCCTACTGTTTTAGCGGTCGTAAAGTAATTATTTTAAATAAGTAGGCTACCTACTCAAGTATATGATTTGGGACGCAGCCCGTGAGTTTTTCACAAGAGAACCACTCATGGACTGAATCAGTTCGATTCATGAAAAAAATGTTATAACCTTTTTGAGAACCGATTCAATTGATTGTTTAAAAAGATTCGACTCCAAAGAACGATTCATTCCAATCGGATGCCGCTGCTGCTACCCAGTGTGCCCAGTGCGCTTGGATTGCTGCAGGTCTGTTGATGTATCGGCTCAATGCAGTATGGATTATTACAGCGGTACATAAGTGCGTACTGTAAACATTTTGTTTCGCTTTTGCTAGCATTAGTAGCCTATCTTACGCATTAGTAGGTTTGAAGGGTGGCTCAGTCAGTGAGTGTGGTGTCATTCAGGGACATTTATGCGCGGCTAGACTTTCTCATTCGCAGAATGCTTGAACTGCCAGTTTCGTTGAGATGTTGACAGCCACGGTAAGCTCATATTTTTGTCTCTATATGTTTGTAAAACACTTAATAGGAGAGACCGGGGCGAGTTGTTGTTATTTTGTTTACTCTCAGAATGTTTGTTTTGAAAGTCAATTTCTGTGTAGACACGTTAGCTCAAAGTTTTGACAAGTAACAAAGCTGCCAAGTAATACAATTAGCCTATTGAACACGTTGTTGGGACATGTTGTCACACTTGGCACACTATAACCTGCTAATTATAGACTTTTCGCTAAATTAACACTAAAATAATTATAGCATGAAACGCAAAACGATTCTTGAAACAGCAAACGTAAATAATACAACATTTAAAATGCATGTTACATCTTGCCCCAATAAAATATGTCATTCCAGACTTATTAAAAAAAAAAAAAAAACAACAACAATCTTAAATAAGCACATATACTTATATAAATATAGAACTAGGTCTGGTCTAAACTCTTTGATTGAAAGAATAGTTTCTGAATTATAAATTACAGTAATAATATGTGCAGCCATTACATATTAGCATGTGGTAGTTATGAAATGCAGACATTTTTTAAAAAAAAAAAACTGTATTTGTAGGCTACCATTATTCTTGTCACAGCTTGCTGAACAGCCTGACTTTTTTATACACCTTCTTATCACTTTGAAGGCATCACTGTTCTCTTAACAGACAGACAGTATGTCACGATATAAAACAATAGATGGCTTTGTACTTGTCAATTTTACTACCTCTCCAAGTTTGCACTTTCTCATCCTGTTTGCTTGATTTTTGAAGTTGTGTGAGGTTTCAAGAACTTCATATGGAGGGGTGTGCTTCAGGATTTGTGGAGTTGGCTCCCTTACAGTGAATTTTGTAGGGAAGGAAGCCATTTCACCAATGTTGTTCATCAAGCATTATCTTTGTGCCTGTGAACTGTATCAAGATTTGGCAGTGACTTCCATGTTGTGAAATGTCATGTGTTTATGGTTTGTGCCCTTATTTCTGGTTGCGGTGTGAAGAAGCTGTAAATTAATATGTTAAAGGGGTCATATAATGGTACATGCACTTTTTCAAGTTGATTGTACTGAAATGTGTGTTGGCAGTGCCTGTAAACAACCATCATACAATGATAAAAATTTAATCCAGTGATTTTTGTTTTCATCTCCTTAAATGTTAGGAGAAGTCACACCCACATGGCGCCCCTCCCACGATTGTTGATTTACAGCAGCGTTTCAACACAGACCCGCCCTGAGCGAGCTGTCATCATAATCCCACGTTTATAATTATAATGAACAACGCGTTATGGTTATTGTGTTAGTATGCGAGTATGTAATACATCATTAGTACATCTCATTAAGTTACTCTAACGTTACCCTGCCAGTAAGTTACATACAAAGAAAGATCAAAGTGACATTATGGTAACCAACCATTCAGAAATTTCCCGTTCGAGCCTTAATTGTCGAACTTCTTTGCGGCCGTCATCTTGTTCAGGGTCTGATACGGTTGCACAGATGTGTCCTCAGAGACTCCCGCTGCCATTCTCTCTCCAAAATTTATCCTCAACTGTTGTCAAGGCAACACTCCACGTGCGTTGCCAAAACGCCCGCAGAACAGAGTGGCGGAGTGAGCAAGCTCATTATCATTTAAAGGCATATGCACTGAAACGGCGTGCTGGAAACAGAGCTGTTTTTGACCAGGTAAAATGAGTGTTTTCTTACAATAATGAGAATTTTTAATTAAAGTATATTACAAACTTTTAATTTAGACCCTAAAGAATCAAATTAACTTGTATGAAAATGGCATTATACGACCCCTTTGGGAAAGAACTTGTTTATTCTATATTGTACGATATTAAAGTACCCCTACAATAGCATGCATCAACGGTCACTTTTTCTCAAAAAACACATTTTCTCTTAATATACATTGCACATGACCTCATTTCTCAAAGATGTTTAAAAACGGTTTGTTCGACGATTCAGTCTCTCTAAACCTGCCTACTCTGGTCTGATTGGTTAGATTGCCCAGTTTGTTCCTATTGGTCCACCACTTAACCACTTTTGGTGGTTATTGGTGTCAGAAACAAAACTCACATCTTAATTTCAGCTCTGGGTGCTTTCTCAGCTTTTAAACAGTGATACTAAAGGAATGATGGTGTAAATTTTATTCAGTATCAATTCTAGTGTGAGGCTGTGAGCCTAGCCTGGATGCCAGCCCGAAACCCGCCCACAACATTTTTTGGTCGGGAAGTTCGGTCTGGACTCGATCCATTGTAATCCATAATTATGATCAGTTCAGAAATGGTCGTGCCAATCAAATTGCCAGGACGGGCTTTATGCGATGATGGACAGATGATCTGCAGTTATCAAAGAGCGCTTGGGTTAAGTTAAACGGGTTTCCCTCAAAAATGACTGCAGCTGGAGAATTGAGATGTAGGCCTATATTCTGCTATCACGTCTGTTGTAAAAGAAATTGACAGCGCATTCCTTTTATAAGATGAACAGAGAACTTCAATCCATAGAAATGTCGATCAGAAACGTGTTTGCCATCCTTCCTATGGGATTAGGCAAAAGATTTATCAGCTGGCTCCGATGTTCGCTAAGAAGATGGGACGCAATGAAAACCCTGTGGTCGTTGTTTTCCCTTTGGTTGCACTCATGGAGGACCAAGTAAAAGAATTAACACTCAGTGTGCGTGGAGTTGAGTTCTGTTGACAACTATGCTATGCTACTATTTAGCTGTCTTGCTGCATTGCTCTGATTGGTTGTAGGTGTATCCAATTGAGTGTAGAGGTTTTTTTTTCTGGTTTGGATAAGACGCGCCTCATAATCAAAGCCCTATGGAGCAGTATCAGACTCAGATTCTGACTAGAATATGTATGTAAGTAATAAGTATGACGAAGTCAGGCTGTTTTGTAGTGCTTGCAAAGTGTTGAAGTTTACACTAACGTGTATTGCACTGCTGTCTGCAATTAAAACAGACATAGCCAAATGTGGAATAACACAATTGCTACAGCATAGGCCATTAACACTATGGGATTTAATTATTGGACCACTTACGGCGTTATATATCTTGGAATGTGTTTCTGACCGAAAAATAGAGGCTGCTGTAGCTAGTTACAGTAGAAAGTAATTAGATTCTTGAAATTGGTTCGACCTCAGGAAACCATTTAATTACAAAAACACATTTGTCTAAATTGCTTCTACATTGGAAAATTCGAATAGAGTGAATGCCGGTAAAACGGGCCACCTTTGTTTTGACAGTCTGTGTATTCACGTGCATGCTTTTAAAACTTTTCACATCTGCCTTTGTGCTCAAATGACAGAGCTCCAGCATTAGCCAAGAAAGACACTTAATGGTTTATTCTAAGACTGTTGGAAATCCATTATAAAATCTAATCTAATTTAATACTAATAGATGCCAAAATATATTTTTTTTTTTTTTAGAATTCCACTTATTTGTCCTTTGTGAATTCAGTTTTTCTCCAAGTAATTAGTGGAGTTTGCTACGGGAAACATCAGTAACATATTGCTCATACAGTATGTACATTTTTAAGATGGTCAAGAACCATGTATCCACAATGACTTGTCATGATCTTCAAATGGATGTGCTGTGAGGTGGGGTTTTAAAACAGCATCATACACTTGTGATCTCAATAATATGGCCAAGACGCGCCACCAGTCAGTGGTGCTATTTAGAGATTTACCTTGTTTGACTAATCTGTACACATGCTGCCAGGATTTGCTGTCTCATGACACTTCTCCCTCAGCTTCATGGCCTGGGTTTGGAATTGCATACTAACATACTACTTACATTATCTGCAGTATATAAAATAAATACACTGCTCATTTTCTGTGTGCAATGTGCATGAAAGTATGTTCAGTACTGCGTCCCACAGTTTTCAAACTGTCTAAAGCTTGTACAAAATCAATTAAAATGCAAAATAACTGTATTTCACTTGGATTGTGACAGTTAAACTTATACCCAAAAGTAGACTGGGAGAAACCATGTTTTCCTTTGTACTTTTCATTCATTTATTCATTATTCACTACATCCACAATCGCAAAATCCCAGCAACAGAAGCATGTAAGTCTTATTCTTTAAGGAGGCAGAAGGGATTAATCCGAGATGCCTCATTCAGATCAACAGCATGCTGTTGTGGTTGTTAAAAGAAGAAAAAATACAGTCAGATGGTTGGTCAGATGCAGTTTCTCTAACATTTATTTTGCCTGAACTTAGTTAAATATTAACAAACTCTCTTTCCAACAAGGGCAAAAGGACTGTTATTATAGAATAGCAAGTGGCATTGCTCAGGCATCACTGCAGAATTTAGAGGATTAATACAGTCAGATACTATACAATTTTAAACAACGTCGGCTAGGTGACCGAAAAAAAAGTAAGTTCTTTCAGATGCTATGCAAGTTGTGTTACATTGTAGTGAACAATTACAAGACACGCACACCTTTTCTTCTGAATGAAGTGCATTGATAAATGGCGCACAATAACACAAGAAATGTGTATTAGGAATATTGATTTCATAAAGACCACATGAAAACAAATGGTAACAGTTTAAACTTTAAAAAAAGGATGTTTGGGCGGGATATATTGAAGGGGCTTGTACATTTAGTTTTTCTTTAAAGGTGCAAAACTACGCCCCCTCTGGCGACAATCAAAACTGCAACCAGAGGTGTGCACGCTCATGGATCACACACACATGCACGTTTGCACAAGCTGTTCAATAACCAAAGGAGCATCAGCCGCACACATCTTTTGTCATAATGAGGTAATAAATTTATAAATCTGCAAGTTTAAAATATATGAAAGGAAAGACATTTGAGTAAATTACACACGTATGTGTGTGTGTGGGGGGGAAACGGGGGTGGTAGAAAACTTCAGTGTTTTTTTTCCATCTATCTCCATGTTGAACTGTTTTATGTGTTTACTGTATCCATTTATGATTGTGTCATTATGGAAACACGTTCATGAAACGTGTTTACCCAAACACGAAGGGATAGGGATAGTTCACCCAAAAATGAAAATGCTGTCATCCTTTACTCGCCCTCAAATTGTTCCAAATCTGCTTAAATTTCTTTTAGATTTGATTTGATTTTGATTTTTTTCAGATGAACACAAAAGAAGAAATTTTGAACAATGTTGGTAACCAAACAGTTGATAAACTCCATTGACTTCCATATGGAAAACATATACTATGGAAGTAAATGGGGTCCATCAACTGTTCTTTAAAATATCTTCTTTTGTGTTCAGCAGAAGAAGGAAATTCATACAGGTTTGGATGGAACAACTTGAGGGTGAGTAAATGATGACAGAATTTTCATTTTTGGGTTTATTTTTGGGAATAAAAGCCACAAATCGTTTGATAGATTTGTTGAAAATGTCACCTCATAGGTCCCTTACTTGTAAAGTTTAGACCACAGACAATTGAAAGAGACGACTTTTGAACCAAACTAAAGTCATATCAGGATTCGGACATATTTAAAGCTGATGTAAAGCACAAATGTCATAGTGGCATTTCAGACTACATTGGAGGCTGCAGATTTGAGAGAATGGAGAAACATGAAGCAGACAAACATTGCCGCAGTACTTCTTCGCCTGTAAGACATTGTGTGTGAGAGAGAATTTGGGAGCCGCTCTGCTTCATTTTAAATTCGGACTTGCTGAACAAATTAATGATCACCTTGTTATTAGGACCTTGATACTGCATTATACATTTTCTTCCACAACAGCACCGCTATCCACCTTTCCATTTTTTTTAATGTAAGAGCAGGTGTGAGTTTCATTAGGAACTTAATTTATTTAAATTAGATTATTTTAGCTGTACAAAAACTGTCTGTTATTCTGCTTGATGTTGCAAACTAGTGTTTATTATCACATTACTTTACAACACCAAGCGAGTTTTAATAGAGATGGAGTGTACAGCTCTTTGGGCCACTCAAAGAAAAAACAATTATAATCCACTTATGAAATGATGAATTGCAGTGCTGTTCAATCATCATCACTTGTGTGCTTATGATGATAGCCCATTCCTGATTAGTATGTACACACCAAGCAGTAAGTGTGTATAAGGTTGTTTATTTCACAGTTGGGAGCAATTTTATTTGTCATATTTCATATGTATAAAAAGAGAGACAAGTCAAGTCACCTTTATTTATATATAGCCTAGCGCTTTATATAAAAAAGTTTGTTTCAAAGCAGCTTTACAGTGATAACAGATTAAATTATGCATTTCGGCCGTTGTTCAGCTGAGGTCAGTTCAGTATTAAATTAGTTAATTTCATCTATATAGCAGGTAGCCTATGTAAATCCATGTCATCATCCATGCTCTAGACTTGGATTCTGGTTGGATTCAGATTGTCTTTCCTTGTATTCTTGGGTATTTCCCAAGGGAATCTACCCAGCTTCTCCACAGTGTTTCCATTGTTCATGTTAAAACGTCTTGAGGTCGTGACTTGTTTTTTTATTATGTTCCTTGAGGTTCACTTTTAAGTTTCTTGTACAAAACAAATCCAAATATAGTCTATATGCATGCTGAAAAATTATTATTTTTTAATATTTATCCTAACCCTCTGGAATGGCTCCTTTAAAGTGTCCTTAATGCTTACTTGTAAAGCGTAGCTTTTTTTGGATATTACCTCATGTAGTGTGTATAGCTGCCTGTAATGAGTTGTCTGAAATTTCAGATTTATTTCCTGCTCGAACTTACCACTTCAGTTCTCACATGCTTTACGAGCAGCGGCTTCATGTGGGCTGAGAAACAGTCTCTCTGACAGCAAGCGTATATAGCTAAATTAGTTGCATTTCACTGCTTACTGTGCTTCAATAATTTAAAATCATTTTTTTTAAACCGCAAAACTTAACGTATGCAAACGATAAGCTTTTGTGATTGTTGTGGCACAGCAACGTTACATAAGCATAACCGTGATAGAGACGATAAAACAAAATCTCTAGAACAGCTTCTACTTTTCTGATAACTTGTGTTTCACAGGAAGCAAAATGCAACCACTTAGTATTTTAACTTGGTTTAAAGTAGTAATTAACCACATTACTGCTTGCAGCACATGCTGTGTTTTTATTTTGTTATTGTTCTGCAAATGGCATTTTCCTCTTATTGTGGCAGTAACCTTAAGTTTTATTAAGAGAGGGAGCAGGAAATTCAAGAAAAGATATTTCGTTCCAGTGTAGGATGAAAAATCAATGATACTGATTTTTGCACTTTCGTCTCAGTGCTCAGTGCCCTCCCCGCTGTCCATGCGAGTGTTGGAGACCGAATGACTGTGGACCTGTGAATTGATTCAGCGGTGCCTTGTATTGGGCAATTTTGTAGAATCACACATTACTTTATTGCCTTTCTTTTTATAACAGAAAGATGGACATTCTCGTTCTCCTGCAGTTGTGAAAATGTCTAGTAACCAGAATTTTATTTAACATTGTAAAATGTTTTTTAACAGACCTTAGAGTAGGCCTACTACTATAGCCTAATTCTTTAAATGAAATACTCTGGGTGCAGATTTCATGTTGGCCTAGTCCAAGCATAATGCTTAAAGGAGTTATTGACTTTTTAAAAAAACTTTTGCTGATAATTTACTCACCCCCATGTCATCCAAATATGTTCATGTCATTCTTTCTTCAGTCGAAAAGAAATTAAGGTTTTTGATGAAAACAGATTTTTCTCCATATAATGGACTTCAATGGGAACCAAACGGTTCAAGGTCCAAAAGACAGTTTCAGTGCAAACTGCAAACTGTTCAAAGGGCTTTAAATGATTTCAGACGATGAATAAGGGTCTTATCAAGCGAAACGATCACTCGTTTAAAAAAACAAATAACAAAGTTTAAGTTTTATAAGATCAAACAGTGACACGAAAAAAGATTAGTTCATTTTCGAGTTCGAACAGGAGAGTCGCAGAACAGAGCAAGGCGACCACTGAGCTTATAAAACTTAAACTTTGTTATTATTTTTTTTTAAATGAGCGCTCGTTTCGCTTGATAAGACCATTATTCATCGTCTGAAATCATTTAAAGCCCTTTGAACAGTTTGCAGTTTGCACTGAAACTGTCTTTTGGACTTTCAACCGTTTGGTTCCAATTGAAGTCCATTATATGGAGAAAAATCCTGGAATGTTTTAATCAAAAACCTTAATTTCTTTTCGACTGAAGAAAGACATGGATATCTTGGATGACATGGGTGTGAGTAAATATCAGCAAAATTTTTTTTTAAAGTGAACTACTCCTTTAACAGATCAGTAGTTTATAAACATTCAAATATAAAAAAAAAAATATATACTATGTAAGATGTACTTCAGTCAAAAGTTTGGTGTCAGAAAGATTTGTTTTAAATAAATGAATACTTTTGTTATGCAAGGATGGATTATTATAATATGTTAACTATATCTTATATAAGGCATACATCAAACACCTCATATTCTGTACAAATGGTACTATGGCGCAAACATGGTTTCATATACTAAGTTGCTTGACTAGATACTGCCGGAAGGTTACAAGGAAACCTTTGCATGACCCAATTTAAATTCACGCATTATGTTTTGATTTTTGCATCCAATGTTTATGCGTTCAGAAACAAGAACACGTTCTGTGCACCTCATTTTGCACACTAACCATCCATTGACATTTTTAAAGAAGAATTTTGAAGATATTTGGTATCCAGTGACACTGATATATCCCTAACAATAATTTCGATGTCCCCGTCCCAACCAATTTCAAAATCAAACCTGGGCGCTATTTGAATTTTATTCAATTACAATCAGCAAAATCGCATAATAAGATAGTTACACCATCTGTGCTCTGTTTTATGCAAAATTTACATTTTTCACTACCTATGTGCTTTTTAGGGACTCTTTTTGATGTTTTGATGCAGTCTGCAGTTTCACCTCCCTCGCTACATTTTCAAGGCGTTTCATCTCCTCTTGCATAAGATGAAGTCATCCGCCATCCAGTTTCCTTCTGTGCTCTGCTCTGAATCTGTGTAGAATATGGAGAGACGCTTTGACAGAAACTACAACTAATGCTGAAAATCTGGGAAAGTCTGCTGTCTCCATAAAATTTGCAGGATTTGTCTTCAAAGTGTGAGGGAGGTTTACTTTCTTAGAATGCTCTTCCTCTTTGAGCCTGCAGAGAGCCTGTGAGCCTGTGAATGTGTGTGTTCAAAACTGCATGTACCCTGAGGTCATGTGTTCCTTAGTCTCACAAGCCCAAACTTTCACTATCAGCATGAAATCCAGTTCTTGTTTTTCAGCAAGTACCGCCTAAAAAGGTCTGATTGACACAAAAACCACCAAAGTTAGTTTTAAATTGTTTGTTTGTCTGAAACAGCTTTACTTTACAGTTGAATTCAGGATTAGGAAATAATAATAATATTGTATGACATTCTGACGTTTTGCAAATATTTCCTTTTCACCGCAGATGCATTACAGAAACCCATGTTTATCTATTATAAACTGAGCTAACATACAAATGTGATAGTAATGATGACTTTTAACTTATTCAGACGACTTTAGATGTGACTGCATTGAGGAAGGAGGTGGTCAATGGCGTGACACTTTGCTCCATAAATTACAGCGTTCCAAAAGCACAACGTGTTTACGCGCAAACATTATGATAATTTATTCTTGGGCTTGAATGTGAAATGAAGGAATGAAAGTACTGCTGTGCAGCACAGAGTGTGTGAGGATCAGCAGGCTTTCATCAGTACACATCAAGTCCGGTTTATCCCGCTCTAATCTCTTAACAGTCTGTGAGAATGTTCCAGCACTGGCGGAGTTTGTGTCCTGTTCTGATCTTGAGGTCATGTAATATAGCACACTGATGGGGTTTAAGCCAGTAAGCCACTTATTAAGCTTTGAATAATTGTCTGATATCATCACTCGGGTCACATATGACACAACCTGACGTTATCCATTTGGTTAAAATCCACTGGATGCTAGATAATAAGGCGTGTGATTGTGTGACCTGTTCAGAGAAAACAGATAAATCCTGTTGTCGCTTGCTACTGGAAACAGAACATTTAAAAAATGCAACTAAGGTGCTTTATAAAGTGCAAGAGATTAGAGAGATTTAGGATATTTTTACACGACAATGATGGACTAAAATGGATATCAACGCTGCCTACACGATTCCCCTTCACACAGATCTGCGAAAATGACTAAAAAGGCTGTATTTATGCATGCCAGGCCAGTAGGTGGCGATGTCACTTTAGTCAAGAAAAACCCCTATCCATGTGCATGATGTCACTATTTTCACAAATTCATGTTTTTGTTGTATAAATGGAGACGTTTTATAAAACTTGCATATTCAGGTCCCCAAAATGCAGTTGTCGGTGAAAATTCAAGGAAAGATATTGAACTTATTCATTACCTCTGTGCTTTTTAGGGACTCTTTTTGATGTTTTGATGCAGTCTACTGTTTCACCTTCCTCACTAAATTTTCTAAATGTTTCATCTCCTCTTGCAAAAGATGAAGTCATCCGCCATGCAGTTTATTCCTGTGCTCTGATCTGAATCTGTGTGGAATATGGTGTTTTTTTAAAATGTGAGTTAAGCAATTTAGGATATTTACACGTCAACGGTGTACTAAAAACAGACAACAACACTATCTACACGATCTCTGTTTGCAAAGATCCAACGCATTCTCATCCCAAAGCGCCATATACGACGCTTTTGCAAAAGCGTAAATATCCAACGCACATGGCACCCTTTAACGTCTAATGAGACGCTTCGGTTATGGTTAAAGGGACTCTGTGTAGATTTTTTGGTATTTTATTATCTGAAATCAATATTTTTATTCATAAATATGTCCTCAATGGTGTACAAATACCTCTGCAAATTATCTGACTTATCCTCGTAAATGAAGAATTTATTATCTTTATGTACATGGGACGGGTAGGTTCACGGAGGCTTCCATGTCCGTTCCGCCATCTTGAAAACTATAATAGCAGAGAGGGTCAAAAAGTACCACCAGCCAAACGCGTTTCCACAACGCGTTTTCGTTCAGACTCAGAGCCATCGTCACGTCACATTGAGAGGCGCATTCCCTGCAAGTTAAAACGGCTGCATTGCACTCCTATGATTGCTGATTGCTCTTTTGCTCTATTATTTGTTGCGGACCATATGCCGAGTCACAGGAGAATGCATCCTCCTCGCAAAAAAAGGCCAGACTTGAACGAAAAAGGAAACGTGACCGGAGATTGCAAAAAACACGGCCATTCATTTTTCCGTCATAAAATTAATCGGATATGGTTCGATTTTCTGCGTTTTTCGCATCCAGAGCCAGCATTTTGAGAGGTCTTTTGACAATTCAGGGCCGGGGGAGCTCGTCCTCAAATCATTGAACATTATGCGCCGTGCTTTCAGTTTCGGTTTTCAATTCGATCAAGTGTTTATGTTCTCTTCTCTATAGCTATTGGATTATGAAATTAATAAACCTCCCCTTTCAATCAGATTGAAATTTAGGATCGAATAAGGTGTGATTGAGCAGCCTATTCGATAACTAATGTATTATTTGGGCACAATATACACAATACATACACAATAACAGCCTAGCTGTTCTGTCTGCCCAGCGCTTCCACAGGGCCGCGCGCGGGTGTGTGTGTGTTTGTGTGTGTCCATACCTGGTCCATACCAGACACACTGCCAGTCTCCGTTCAGAATCGATGGTTCACGGAAATTGGTGGTCTTGTTTTTAATATGTGGCTCCAGAATCGCTAGCAAAGCATCAAACTGTCCCGCTGACATTCTGAGGTAAATTTTGAATCGCTCAGGATAAATCCTCTCGGCGCAATTTCAGGATTGGATGGATATTTTCTATTTCTTCTCTTTTCAATATGAGAGAGGGCAAAAATCATCCTCACTGCTTGACGAATCCATTTGGTATTTTTGCTTTTTTTCCCGCAAAGGTTTAATAAATACGCAACGGACTCGGTGTGCAAGGTTTCTATGCGTGACGAATTTTTAGGCTGACGTACAGGAAAATACGCATACGAAAATTTCGTACTCATTGTGCAATGGCCTTAAATATCGGGATAGCGTTTTCAACCGTGGAAATAGCTAATGCAGCAGAAAGATTTCAGAAGAGACGCTGAAGTTGCCTGCTTTCTCCTCGACAGGTTAGTCAATGTTACAGTCTGACTTATTTTTTTTGTCATTGCTTGGTTGTGTACTTTATTATATAGACAGTATAACATTTATAGGTAAAAAAGTTAAACAAGGTCTTTGATGAATAGCAGCTATTGACTACTTTACTCGCAGCTATTGTGAAGGAAGGTGCTAAAAACAAGGTTTGTAAGTTAATTCTTTATAACCTATAAATTCAGTAAGAATATAGAGATAATGATTGTAAGAAAATATTGCTCTCTGTAAGATTTTCTATAGCTTTCTTTTTATATATAAATGATCAATTAGCTAAAATTGTGATTTTGCTATGTGGATAAGATTGTACAGAGAATTAAAATTAATTTATACAGCTAGACACATAAATTGTACACATAAGTTAACACATAAGTTGCTGTTTTTTTTTTAAGTTACAAACCTGTTCACCCGGAGAAAAACTCGATGAAGTGATACTACAAGACATCCTGTCATAGCATTTTTGGTACATAACGGCAACCGTAGATGCAATACGCACTTGAAAATGCGAGGCGCTGGAGAGCAAAATTCGTTTGGATGCAAAATAATATTTAACCACTAGATGGGGGTATTTCCTACACAGAGTCCCTTTAAGTTTAGGTATGGTGTAGGGTTAGGGTTAGACCACTAGGGGGCGCCTTCTGCCCAAATATATCTGCGTCTCATTTGACGTTAAAGGGTGCCATGTGCGTTGGATATTTACGCTTTTGCAAAAGCGTCGTATATGGCGCTTTGGGATGAGAACGGGCTCAAAGATCTGCGAAAATTACTAAAAAGGCTGTATTATGCATGCCAGGCCAGTAGTTGGCGATGTCACTGTGTCAAGAAACACCCCACGAACAGGTAATGGGCTATATGCACGCATAAGTTCCGCATTTGACGTAAGGATGCTCGTCCATTTCCGGTTGTGTAGATTAAAGCGGAGGAAAACCGGAGAAAACGGGATTATGGCAGAGTCTTCAATATTTACTGTCCTCCCGTCTTTGAAACGAAACGTACATACGTTTAGATGTAATTTTATATATAGTTATGTTTATTTAATATAATTTTAAAAAGAAGCATAAACACAACGAGGGGTGTCTGTTTTATCTGTTTTTGTGACTAACGTTTCATTAGTATAACCATGGAGTATAAAATTCAATATAAATTCTCGGTATTGCATTGGACTCTATGATCGGCGGAAGTTATCGAGCATCCCTAATGCTTCACCGGAAATACCGCCGTGCATAGAGCCCATACGCTATGCATGCACGAACATGCAACACGCATGCGCATGACATCACTGTTTTCACAAATTCACATTTTTGTTGTTTACACAGAGAAGGTAAAGGCATCGTTTTCAAAAATTGGCAGTTTGAAACCCGTTTTCAAAAGCTTGCTTTTTTTAGGCCCCCAAAACACCGTTGTCGTGTCAATAAATGGCCAAAAATGTTTCGTTTTCAGTTGAGATCGGTCATGTAAACAATACAAAAAAACACCTAAAAAAGCAGACCAAGGTCTTCAGAGTTACTAAAAATTATAGGTGGATGAGTTTGATAAGGGTCTGAACTCTGCAGGACCCCACAAGGTAAAACATTTCTGATATTACTAGCCTTGTTGGGACATTTGATCCCTATAACATAAGGGCAGGTGTTCTCAGCTCTGGACCACAAGATTGACATTCCTGCAGAGTTTAGAACCAATCCTAATCAAACACACCTAATCAAGATCTTTAGGATTAGGAAGTTAAAAGCAGGTCAGTTTAATCAAGGTTAGAGCTAAACCGCAAGAAAGTGGACCTCCAGGGCCAGAGTTGAGACAACCACACACACGCTGACCACTGAAGTGAATAACATTGATTAGACCATTACTGTGGCACCTGCAAGGGGTGGGGTAAATTAGGCAGCAAGTGAACTGTCAGTTCTTGAATTTAATGTGTTGGAAGCAGGACAAATTGGCAAGCCAAAAGATCTGAGTGACTTTGACAAGGGACAAATAGTGTTGGCTGGACAACTGGGTCAGAGCATCTCCAAATAAGCTTGTCTTGTGTGTTGTTACTGGTATGTAGTGGTTAGTATTTACCAAAATTGGTGGAAGGAAGGACAACTGGTGACGCAAGGTCAAAGGTGCCAAAGGCTCATTGATGCACGTGTGGAGTGAAGGCTAGGGTGTCTGATCCGATCACACAAAAGAGCTAGTTCACTTTGCTGAAAGATTTAATACTGCCCATGATAGAAAGGTGTCAGAACGTGCAGTGAATCACAGTTTGCTGTGTATGGAGCCGGGAGTGGAACTGGACCATGGAGCAATCGAAGAAGGTTGCCTGTCTGATGAATCACGTAGTAAATATAGTATATAAAAAAATTACAGATTTGTAAATCAATATTTGTTTTTCCTTTATCTGATATATCCACGCTATGTAAGACTGCCAGATCGCGTTTCTGTAGTCCGAATAAGACATAAGAAAACTACAAATTTGAGACTAAATTATTTACGACAGCGGTAACGGACAATTACGCTTCCAACCTGTAGGGCGACCGCAAAGGAAAAGTTACTTGGTGTTGCTTTAAATTTAGAGTATTTTACAGCTTGACAAGCTTTCCCAACAATCAGTTTCTGTATGTAAACACAGATCATACATGCAGAAGTTTAGCTGTTTTCAGTCTGGAGGAATGACCATTGGGAACGTCTAACTGTGTCACCTTTACAGTTGCACGGATGAATAAATCTGGGTTAGAGTCTTGGCACTCAGTGTGATCTCGCGCACTAGAGACCACTGCAGAAAAAAATTCTAGAGAGGGGAAACACACAGGCTCAGGCCCATATCTTAGATGGATCCAATGCTGTATCGATCTCATATATTTCCAGCGCCAGCTGCTCATTGATGGATAGTCCTTTCTGGAAGCTGGGTAATTTACCAGCCTGATCAGTTCAGTGCACCGAGCAGCTACTCTCTCTTATTGTCGTAGATTTAAGGCCTCACAACAAGAAACATAACTATGGCAATAACCATGTTTGTGCCCACACCAAGGGACGATCATTTTCTTTATTCTATAATTCATTCATATACTTATAAATCCCTCTAAAAATCAAAAGAAATCAAAATCAAAAAAGCAACCAAATATGGCATTGTTACTGATCTATGTACAAGCAGTTTTGATTGGTTTATTTAAAAAAATTGGCAGTCTCACAAGATTTGAACTGCAAACGACAAGAAGAAATATTACTCTGACACTCATCCTCATAATCTCATGTTCAGATCCGGATCCCCCCCTTAAAGTGTGGTCACTTTTAACGTTTGGTGAATTTCCATGTGTGTTTCAATAGGAATGCACGCAATTTGCAGTGGTTTCAAGTTGGTAACAAGACGTAATTTGGTGCTTAATTTGAAAGTTGTCTCTGTGTGAGCTGTGCTTCAGACATCACTATTCTATTGACGATAGACCATGGATTTGCCCATGAAATTACAATGTGTCCGCACTTTAAAGAGCACCTATAATAGCATTTGAAATGTTCCTATTTTTTTTTTCGGGAGTTCCCATAAACAGTTTAACATGCACGCAAGGATAAAAAACACTTTATTTGTCTTATAATACACATTTATTTTTACCTGATTTGCTCAACGACTCCCAAATGATTCGTTCGACGATTCATTTTCCCAAACACCACACCTTGGTCAAATGACCCAGTCAGTTGTTATTGGTAAACCGTAGGCATCACCATTAATGGATTATAGCTTGTCAAGTGTTGAAAACTGTATACAGTATATGAACAAATGTGTCAGAAAAAGTGCACTTTCCACACTTGTCCCTTACTTGCGTCTCCGTCAAGAGCGAGCTTTCCCGGCGAAACTCACATTGCGGCGGCTTTTGAGGGGCACTGCTTATTATATAGAGCGAAAATACGGAAAATTAAGCTTGTGAAACATTGTTAGCCTTGCCTTTTTAGCGGCAATGGGGTTTAAATAACTTTTGGTTAAGTCGTTTAGGAGGTAATTGCCATTTTTTAGTGAATATCTGGGGAATATCAAAAACAGAACTAACTTTACCCTCTTAGAAGCTGCGCGGAGTGTACACAACACAGACAACACAATATAACTATATTGTGCATGCTACAGAAAACATAACAGCAAACATTATTATTAATACTTACAGATTGTGATTCGGAGGAGGACGAACCTGAGCCCTCCTTCGGGAACAACCGGCTTGCGAATCCACATTTGAATTCATTTATGTTTTTGAATGATTCGTCGTTAAAATGATGAGAACACAAGGTTCGGGCTGTACTGTTGTGGTATCGTTGCAAATATGAACTCTAACCACTGATTCTTCACATGCTCGTCCCTGGGCAATGAAAACAAGTTGCTGAACTGTCTTTGCAATCACAGCGTCTTCTCGACATGATGCTATTCAGCTGAAGTATTTGAATGTGTTCTAGAGACTTCAAGTTTACACTTCCGTCTGCGCGCGCAGTTGTTGGGAGCAGCCAATGAGCTAATGTTTCGTATCTACGTCACTACGCAACAGCTAATGACTCATTTCAAAAACAATTCATTTCATAGACTCAGAGTCGACTCTCACTTTTGAAAGACAATAACTTTATATACGGTGCACTTTCAGATATAAATCTTTGCAGGATGTTTTCATTCCCTTAGAGCTATATTCCACACTACATGAACAGTCATTTTCAAAAATCCATGATGGGGGCTCTTTAAAGTTGGCATGAAACAGAAGTTGCGATTAGTCTTTTCTTCACTTAATGTATATCCAAGTGAAATGGCTTCTCGAATGAGAACCTGTAGGGAAGGACTTAATTTTGTCCATCGGAAATTGATTGGATTGTTGGAATGATTGTCCCATCCTCGCGCCAGTAAACACATCATCAGAGAAGAGAAGATATGTTGTTGCAAAAGAGAGGGGAACTTATTTTGAGGATTAGGGCACATGAATAAAAAAAATGATGTGAGATAAATAGTTTATATGAAATAGTTCAATATTCCATAAAAGTTTTAGATTTCATGGTGACTTCAAGACTGAAGTCCCTGCTTTGGATCCTGTGAACGCTGGATGTTGTGAAGCATACGGTACACTTTATCAAATGCAGCCAGCAGGGATCCATTGCTGTTCCTTTCAGCCCTTTTTCCCCTCATGATCTTGACCTTGATGACTGGAGTCTGATTTGAGCTGAGAAAAATATTCAGATCTATTTGTTATTCTCTTTGTGGTTTGTATGTCTGATTTACCTCTGTAATCAAATCCAACGCAATTATTTTTTCACTATGTACTGTCTAAGACAAGCTGCAAAACCATATTTTAGTATATTATTTATTATTTTATCTTTATCAAGAATTTATCACAGTTTTGCTCTCTGAAACTCCACAAAAATAATGAGTATGCTCTGAGCCATTGATGCCAGAGAGAGACATATTTCCCTACTTAAAGTCCAGATGCTAACCATGACAACTAGGTTTGAATGTTGTTGTTTTTTTCTTTTTTTTTTACAAAATCTCATTTGTGTTTGTGCAAAACTCTCTAGCTGTGTCCCAATTTGCATACAAAAAGCACTTCAAATCCCAGATGATACACTTAATTAACCGCAAAAAAATGTTGGACGCTTCAAACACTCAACTGTTGCAGCTTACTTTACTGAGCGGAAGGGACTCAATGCTGGATGACAAAATAACCTTCTAAAATTCATACACTTGACAGAATTCAAATAAGTATGTAGTGTATAGTAGGTCATTTGGGACACAACTTCTTTTGCTATTTTGAAGCTGAACGGTTCTGAGAGGTTTTTCGTCAATTGCTATGAAGTTAATAGAACATTGCTAGGTGGTGGCTTAATGGCCCACTCCAAATCTCTATAATATTCTGTTCTCTAGAGAGCTCTGGTTGCTCTTTCATTGTTAGGTGCCATTCACCAGAACAAGTTTTTATGGTTAAAACGTGAGATGTTGACTACAGGTCTAGAGCTTCTTTTAACTCAAGCGCTGCATGTTTTAGAACACAGTTTCATGCATGAGACACTGCAAAAGACATGAACGCAATGGTCAAACACATCCATCATAAAAGAACACTGGAGAAGTGTTAAGTGTGAAGGGGTGGTCAGTTCAAGTTAGGTGACTCTGTGAATTTGTATCACATGAAGACATGACCAATAAATGTTTAATAGGTCATGGCGTGACCTTTTAGCTAAATTAACTCCAATTGGAATTCACATGAGGGCATCATGCAGATTATGTTTATGCTCAAGATGGTTATGTAAATTTGCTGCGTTGACTAACAGAAAACTGCTTGATTTGATAGTGACTTTGCAGTACATCTTTATGACATTGACATTGGACCATTTTTTCATGTGAAGTATGGCTGCAGGTTTGCAGGGTTTACATTTTTTATTTGTTTCTAATTGGAATTGATTGTTGCATATAATTTATGTTTTTAAATAGGCTCCACATAGTGTGACGTTATATCTCATGTATCACTTATCTTCTGTAGCACTAACACTAAGATAACTTACACGCCGACGATAAATGCTTATGTTTATGGGTTTGTTCAAACCCGAGCAATAAACATAATAATACTTGCTTTTTGCACAATACACACACGGCATGGGAAGTTCTACCCTGATCGACTGTGCTGAAGTTTCTGGTACCGTGCATGCGTAAAAATAGACATATTCACTTTGCACCGCTCATTTAGATCCTGAACTGGCAGAGACCTCATGCATTAGTCATCCTTTCACAGGATTCAAGACTGTGATTTATTATTATTATTATTAAATCAGATTTCAGGAAAACCTCAAAGGGTTTAGTTAGTTGACCAGTTGCTTTTCAGTAAAACAAAAGCGATGAGATGATGTTTTTTTTGTGTGTCTTTTCTTCCATTGACGCACAAGATTTGCCTTAAGCTGTTTAACATGGTTACCCAACATGAAAACTCCATGTTTACCTACAGAAATGACACCATGGCCCGGGATATTATAGATCCATCATCATGTCACACATCTCATGTGCTTGGCAGTAATCCATATCCTCCTGCCTTTGTTTTAGAGAGCTGAAAATGATTCTCGCTCGGCCTATTGATCCGACGGCACATGAGTGATTGCAGTCACGTGCCCCCTGCTTTAATGCGGTGTGATTAGCACAGGCTGTTGATCAGTCATGTGGAGCAGTTTCTGCTCAGATAACGGTCCTGCTGTGAGCCCTAGATCCATATGAACTGACCAGCTGTTCTGTGAGCAGCTTATGAATTAATGACACTTTTGATGCCAAAGAGGGAGGATTGTATTCGCTCCTCCCCCATGTGTTGACCATTTTAACAAGATCATAATATGCATGCACTGATAATTACACAACCAAATGTGAAAAGGACTTCAATTTCTTGTCTATAGGATCCTAAAAGCTAGGACTAGTTTCCACTTTCCAAGAGTGTCTTGTACTCCAGTGGAAGCAAGAACATCTCATCCTTTGCGGATGTCACGTGATCAATATATCAATATGTGTGTGTGTGTGTGTGTGTTTAAAATGTTTTTTGAAAGAAGTCTCTTCTTACCTTCTAAGGCTGCTTTTTTGATGAATGATTTTGATGAAAAATACAGTTAAAACAATATTGTGAAATATTAAAAAATTTTTTTCTTTTTTATGTATTTTCCAATGTAATATATTCTTGTGATGGCAAAGCTGTTTTTTTTTTCCAACAGTTTTGATCCCTTGGGATCCTTCTGAAATTATTAAATATGCTGATTTTAGTGCTTAAAGGGGTCATGAACTGGCTTTTTAAATGTTTTCTGAGGTCAACTTATGACGTTCGCTTGGTTTTTGCATTCAAAAACACTGAAACAAGAGATATTCAGTACCATCATGTACTATTTGTCATGCTGCATGCATTAGTCTTTTAAGTAAACCAGCAGACAGGGCTTAACTGTACGTCTTCATTGTTCAGTGCCAAACTGGTGGATTTGGTCTAATGCCAGTGGTGGTCACTGTGGAAATATAGATGCAAAGTCTTACCCACACATCACAACCGTTGGCATGGTCACAAAATAGGGAGAAACTGAATTGCCGTCATGGTTGCAGCAGATGGTGGTAGAAGTTGAACTGCCTTTATAAGCAGATTTAGCAGTATGGCATGAGGTCTTTGTTCTCCTTCAAGGAATGCGTTTCATTATGGAGAATACTGGAGCTGATTTGTAATTGGTGAATCAGCTTTTAACTGCTGCTTCTCATTTCCTTGCTCCCTGCATGAGACTTGATGTTTTTGTAGTTCAATTAATATGCTGCAGTGTTTCTGACTGCTTAACGGGATTTTTCACCAAGTGGGAAGTTTTCCAATTCGACATCCTTGTTGGACTTGGAAAGAAATTCCCAGCAACCAATCACATTTCAGTGTTTGGATTAGACTCCAACAAGATTTTTATCAACCCATTATTTCATTCCATTTGCTATTACACACAAAAATCGATAGCCTTTTCTTGATCTGGCAAGCTCATATGATTTGGCAACATCAGGCTTTATTTATGCATTTGTTTGTTTTTTTATACAGTCCACCGTAGTATATCGTAAAAGTTTTGTTTACAACATACAGTTCTTAGTTAATACAGTGAACACTTCTGATGATTATTGTTGGATTTGCCATTGTAGGTGACATCAAATTTATGAGATTTATTTTTATTAATTTTTTATTAATTTCAAATTTATTAAGATATTCAGTGAAAAATTGAAATAGTGTATTTAAATTAGGCCATTGTAAATGGCTTATTCACAAAAGTCAGCACTATTACCTGCCTCTGTTAAAGGGATACTCCACTTTTTTTGGAAATAGGCTTATTTTACAACTCCCCCAGAGTTAAACGGTTGAGTTTTACCGTTTTCGAATCCGTTCAGCCGATTTTCTGACATTTAGAGGACTATCAGTAACCAGACAGTTTCAGGTCTCATTGACTTCCATAGTAGGAAAAAATATATGCTATGGTAGTCAATGAGACCAGAAAATGTCTGGTTACTGATATTCTTCTAAATATCAGAAAATTGGCTGAATGGATTCGAAAACGGTAAAACTGTTTAGCTCTGAGGGAGTTGTAAAATGAGCCTATTTCCAAAAAAAGTGGAGTATCCCTTTAACATTGCACTATTACTGTCCCCAGAACATGGTTATAAGTGTAAGCTCACAGATTTTCAACCCGTTTTGTATTGTTACAATATCGGTAGTATATGTAAATAATAAACAGTTTATACTTTATCTACCTGGGGGGAGAAATTCCTGACAGCTTTTGACAGCTCCAGGGCTTTCGTTTAAACTACAGATTGTACTTTTGCAATTGTGTATCCCCGCCCACTAACAGACGGATAAACAGAGAGTTATTAACAGAAAAGTTCATCAATGAAAATTGCATCAAACTTTGTCTACTCGATTAAAACCGCATTATGGTAAAAAATACTATGCAAAAGCCTCTTTCTTCAGGGGACTGAGCAGACGGTGCTCCACGTTCCTTTTCTTTCTAATTAACTGATGGAACGCTTCAAATCAAGCAGCTTTACCCATAAAGTTACACATGGAAAACAGTGTCAGTGTTTTGTTTCATCAGAAGTTCAACTTCATTTTCTACTTTTCTAAGCAAATCTCCAGTGTGTTCATTTATGTTTTAACTCACGGATGTCTGACCGCGACTGACTGAACAGGCCTAATAAATCAGAAAAGATTCTAATAGCTGGAGCAAACATCAAACTTCGTTTCGGCCTGATTTTGTTTGAAATCAGTTTGTTCATCAATTTCGATTGAAGTGTATCGGGGGCTTTATGCCTCTAACGACAATACAAGAGATATTTGTGTGCATTTTCTGTTCCTCATAACAGTAGGAATTCATAAAATGATGATTAAATGTTTGGATTATTTACTTCTTATTTCTTTTTTCCTCTGTGTCAGATTTGGATTAGTGGTTCTTTCCATCATGCCGGTGCTGGTGGACAGGCTTCAGAGAGTGTGAGCTCCACGGAACTGCGGGGATGAACATGCCATTGCACCAAATCTCTGTCATCCCTCGTGATGTCACTTCCTCCCGGGTGTCCAGCAGCGGGAAGGGAAAGGAAAAGGACAAACAGGTTTGTCTTCCAACTGATAGACATAGAAAAACAGGCGGCACTATAATCTGTGACCCTTAAACTCTCATCCTCGTTGCGGCTGAAAGACAGTATCCTGTTTTCACAGTTCGGAACATTTAGTTTGTCCGCCCAGAACTCGACATGGAAAAGAATGGCATTTAGAGACAAACCTTGTACGCACACATATTCCTCTGTCTGGGCCGTAAATGCTTGTTCGTTCCTCAGTCGTTCTGTGAACTCAACTTCAACTACTGTTTAAATTGTGCTTTCGTGGAACAGCCCAAATTTTGCAAATTACTGACACAGATGATAATAAGGGAAGTTGGCGAAGTAGAGGAAGTGGCACATACACAAGAGTGGGTTTCCAGTAAGAAATGCAGATAGGAATTGTATGTGCTGTTAGTGAGGAGAACTATAAAACAAAGTGTGTTTGATATCATGGTTCCTGCTGGCTTTGTGTTGACTGCTAAAGAGGTCATTTTTTCATTTTTTAGGATTTGTTTCATGTTAGGCAAAGGTTTCTGCACCAAACAAGTCATAATTTAGTTCAAATTAGCATTTTATGCTTCTCTTAAACTTATAAATTACTTGGGATGATATTTTTTTTGCATTTACTTAACATGAGGTCCCAAGTGACTCAAGTGAATGAATCATCATTACCAGTGTTCATTATTTCATTACTATTCTTTGTTATCTTTAATTTCGGGATTACTGATAAGTAATTATGGCAGATAACCAATAAATGGCCAAAATCAAATTTATATATGATTCTTTCAAAATAAATACAAAAAAAAAAAAAAAAATTCTACAAATGAATTTACGCATCACAGCATAATAATGTACAGTATTAAAAAATGGATATTCATTTTAAGATTTGCGAAAGATTGTATTTAGCAGTGTTTTTAATTTATAAGAGTTTCTATTTTGTAATCATCTCACTCTTATCATTTAGGCAGTATTTATTTGGCATTCTTGCAGTATAAACAGTAATATTGTGAAATAACAGTTTTATCCCTGTTTTATTTAATAACTAATTTTATTCCTTTGACGGCAAAGCTGAATCTTCAGCACCATTACTCTTGTAACTATTGTAACATTATAAATGCATTTGCCTTCTTTACTTTTTTTAAACATTATACATTATCATAAATGATTGTGGAGTATATGGAACTCGTATATCTCCTTTAACGAGATATATTTTCTTTATAAAACGAATATTTCGGAATGGATATGATGGCTTCATGCCAGTGAGAGACTTTTGGAATCATTGGATCGATTCTGTGTCAAATGTGGGGAAGCTGATCTCAGCAGTATAATGAGAGGTAAACTGGTCGATAAACTGAAGCCTGGACTAGTGTGATGTTGTGGAGCCATGTGGCTCATGACATTAACGTATCCGAAAGATATTTTGGCACTAAGATTTTATCTGAGAACTGAAGACTTATCTTACTGAGAAGTCTGAGTCATAAACACTTGGACCCAAAGGAATCTTAATATTTACCCTCATCATTTTTCAGCTTGTGCAGCAGCTCTTTAGCAGTGCTCTCTCGCCCTCAGAGCAAGGCTGGACGCCGGTGACACTAATGAGTGTTGTTTCATTGGTGGACCATCAGCTGTTTGTTTGTCAGAGCCAGGCAGGAAACAGGAGACAGGCTGTTTTTATTCTTATTCTTTTCTTTGGCTAAATGGCCTCAAGTGACTAAGGTAGCAGGAAGTCTGTTGCATTCGAAATGCCATGTCAATCATCATTCCCAGTCTATACTTTTTAAGAATAACTTCAGCAAAGGGGTCTGTATGTGTAAATTTATAGCGTTTGGCAGTTGAGTCTGACCTAGAGGCATTTTGATTATTTTTGTAATAGAGTTGCAGTCCTGTGTACTCTGTCCAGGTGTGGGGTGTTGCTGGTGGTGGGGGGTCTGTCAGTTTGGTTTGTTGCCGTTTCATTCTGGGTGGCAAAATGCCACCCAGATATATATATATATATATATATATATATGTATATATATATATATATATATATATATGTATGTATATATATATAAAATATTATTATGGATTTCTTTCATGGTTTCTTTTATAATGGATCTGTAGACTAAAGAAAAGATGCAACAACAGGCATTTAGGCAGATGTTGTAGTGTATGAGTGAATATCATGAAGAACATGTCCAGGTCAAATCATTTGTAATAAATATTATTTGTAATATTTATAATTATATATAATACACACACACACACACGCACACACACACACACACACACACACACACACACACATATATATATACTATTATTGTATTTATTAATAAGAATTAGCTTTTTTATATTTTCAGGTTTCATTTTAGTTTTAGTCGTTTTGTTGTGCTTTTTACATTTTTATTAGTTTTGTTATAAATTAATTAATTAATTTATTTTTAATTAGATTTAATTTATTTTTATGTCAATTTTTGTACTTTTAGTAGAATTTAAAAAAAATAGTTAAAGTTTTAGTTAACAATAACACACACAAACACACACACATATACACATTACAACAAATAATGCCATTATAGATCATTACCTTACAATATATATATATATATATATATACATATTGGGGTAGAAATGTTCTTCATGAAAATAATGTCACCATGCAAAACCGGTTTCATTTTCTTTATGCAAAATGTACTTTCCATTTAAAATGTACTTTCTTATTTCTTTATTTTGATTTTGAGCTGAAATATGACGTTCCCGACGACAGGCTTTGTGAGACTCGCCCTATATCAGTCCTGACACTCAGTGTAGTTTATGAGGCTCTTTTGATTGATGCTGATTGGTCAGATGCAGAGAGACGGGTGATGGGCCATTAAAATTATTCACCAAGACATGCTAATCAAACCCCACATGAATTTAATGACCATAATCTTTCAAAGCTCCATCAGTGGATTATGCTGCGTTTAGTATGACCCTTTTATGCACAAACACGAAATGTTTTTCAGCAGGTTTGAGGAGATTTTTCGTACACTTTGTTGCCTAATATAAATGATTATGTTTCCCTTCTTTCATTAATAATTTCCTAGAATTGAGCTTCACACTAAATCTCTTGGAGTCTGGACAATTCTTTGCTCTTAACACCTAGAGTTTGTCTTTCACACAGACTGAAGAGTTGGCACCAGCCACAGTATGGTTTACCTCTCGCTCAGAATACAGATCAGCTGGGAGGAGTATCGCCATTAGGAAAAGAAAGCACAGCCCATCTGCCTGTTGCAGACAACTCCTCCTCTGTGTGTCAGTGGAAAGAAACCCTCATTCCCTCTGCTTTAGATTCAGCGCCAGCTGCCATTGCGGATGCAGTGCTGTTGAATGATCCGAAATGAACAAATGTCAGAAATATCAGGTACATAAACTGTTATTTCTTTGTTTTGTTTTGCTGGTACAATCTGTTCAACCTCACATCGATGTCATGTTGGTCCTTTGAATAAAATCGTGTCTAAGGCAGTCACTGACTGGTAAAATCTACCACCATCTTTCTTAAATGGATGTCAGGAGGCATTAGTGTATCTCAATGCCTGAAATACACCATCACCAGGCAGGCACAGATGGAATCTGCAGGCTTGGGTCCTCGTTTTTTGCCACTTTTATCGAGAGGGAGCCCGACACAAACTTTGATTACCCACACTTAAAAGCAAATAGTTCACCCTCATTTTTTTTTTCTTCATAATTTACTCACCCTCATAGTCATAGCATTCCAAACCTGTATGACTTTCTTCTACAGAAGACAAAAGAAGATATTTTGAAGAACTGTTTTTGGAGTTAATGGAGACCCCATTGATTTATATTGTATGTAAAAAGAATTATCTTAGTATCTCTATTTGTATTCAACAGAGAAAGATAGTCATACAGGTTTGTAATAATATGAGGGTAAATAATTACTTTTTAACATTTTGGACTAGATATTTTGTTTACCGCCACGTCATGTCTAAGCATGTGCTGCGTTTATTTGATTAAAAATACAGTAAAATCAGTAATATTGTGAAGTTTTATCAACATTTTTAAATTAGTAATTTTTCAAATTAGTAATCTGTCACATCCTTTAGAAATCATTCTAATATGGTAAATTGCTGCTCAATAAACATTTCTTATTATCACATTTTAAAACTTAATATTTTTGTGGAAACTGTTTTTTACCGAAACAACTTTTTTTTTTCTTCATGATTTTTTAATGAATAGAAAGTAAAAAAAAAACAAAAAAACAGTTTTTATTTGAAAGAGAAATCTTGTGTGGCATTATAAATGTCTTTACTGTCACTTTTCATCAGTTAAAAGCATCCTTGCTAAATAAAAGCATTAATTATTTTATGTAATTACCACCACAAACTTTTGAACTGCAGAGTACACTTATAGAAATGTTTTTATGAACGTCGTGTACCATGGTAATACCATAGTATTTTTTGAATCACCTCAGAGTCTAATATAAATACCATCATATGTGAAAATGATTCAGTTGTATAGCTTATATTAAAGTATGACATTACCATCGCACACAATCACTGTGTCATGCAGGAAAGGAATGTGAAAATCGCACTGAAAGCATGGAACTGTTTTGAGGTTTACATTTACTCATTTAGCTGACGCTTTTATCCAAAGCGACTTACAATCGCTTTATATGTCAGAGGTTGCACGCCTCTGGAGCAACTAGGGGTTAAGTGTCTTGCTCAGGGACACATTGGTGTCTCACAGTGGATTCGAACCTGGGTCTCTCACACCAAAGGCATGTGTCTTATCCACTGCGCCATAGGTTTGTGATCAAACACTAACCTCTGGACACAACAACTTTTTGGCAGCTGTGTGCTACACAGCATGACACTTTCATGAGCAGCTGCTGTGCACAGTATCTCTCAAATAATGCTGGGAGAATGAGCCTTGTGCGCACTGACAGACGTGAACAGAAGGAGACTGCCAATTTGGCATTAATGCAAACAACTGTATTAATCTGTGAAAAAATGCAAATTTGCCTGTTTTGTAAGTCTCAGTATTTTGAAAAAGCATTTTGTTACCCGGAGGGCAGGGAAACTGGCCAAACATTAACATGGCCATATTGTCCAAATCTGTCGTCCATAGAATGCTGTGGTTTGAAGGGTGTTTTGGATGTTAATAATATGCTAATAAAGATAAGAGCCTCACAGCTCTGTAAATTAACATGAAGCCACCAGGATGCTTCGAGGGCAACGACAGGATTCTGAGGGAACGACAGGATTTTAATGCCAGCGCTATCATTGTAGGACGCTTTTAAGCTTCGTCAACTCTCTAATCTCCTCGAGAGAGCCCAAGGTGCCATGTGATTGCTAGAGCAACTTGTTTGTGTCAGTGTTTGACATTTGCTGTGATATCAGCATAACTCAGAATGTGGTGTTTAGAGCTGCTTCAGAGTAAACTGTCAAATCTGGAATTTCTTTTGAATCAAGCGTACTGCACGCTTGACTGGAATGCTTATTTTCCAACATCCAAAGTCTGAAAAAAGCTGACTTAATGAGATAACTTTAAGACGTACACTGTAAAAAATATATTTTTTGAAGTAGTAAATAAAGATTATTGGAGTAAATTGTAAAACAGAGTACTATTTCAGTCTTTCCACTTCAAAAAATGTAGTTTAATTAAATGTTACTTGCCATTTCTTTATAAAATTTGCTAGCAAATTTTTCGTTTCTACCAATTTTTTGTCTGTGTATGCAGGCTCCCTGACCCCCTGTGCAGGATCCTTCTGGGAAAGAGGATCACATTCCCATTTGAAGGACTGTTAAAGCAAAACTTTCAATTATTCACCCTTGTGTTGTTCCAAACCCCTATTACTTTTACTAAGGAAGATATTTTTAATGAAACCTGCAAGTCCACACAATCAAAAATGTGGCGCTTCAAAAAGTTCAAAAAGAGATTGTAAAATCGCATATTAATTGAGCAGTTTATTCTTTTGAAGAGAGATCACTTGACATGATGAACATATTTAATTTATTGAAACATTGACCACCGCACATATAGAGCTCATCACACAGAAGCTCAGCCGTACTTGCTTGACTTGCAAGAGCAAACCCCTCATTGGTTCTCGTGCATGATGAAATGAATGAAATGCAAATGCAAGAAAAACATTCTGCCTTTACAGACAGGAAACTATTGGAAATTTGCATTCTGTAAAACGAAGACTCTTTCACGCATCATTAATGAGCTCTACCCACAATGCTATGGCTGTGATTGAAATAGCTTTTATTTTTGACCGTTTACATTTCCTTAGGATGGGAAAAGAGGATGAAACCGAAACATCCATTGGTTTACCACACTTCCCCACACCCCTGTACCATTCCATCCTCCACTTGATTCGATTTGAGAGATTAAGATTCTTTTAATCTAAGATGACCCACTTCTCATTTGGCAGCAACAGATTGCGAGCTCCTTTTCGTCATTTTGACAACGCTCTCATGATCTTGTCTGCGAGCAACTGACATCTGAACGCACACTGCTGGAGGGCTCAGTCTTGGCTTAGGGGAAGCCTCTGGCCCTCATATTTTACATCGTTCAGAACATTCCCCCACTTTCAGCACAGCCTCCGGGGGAAACTGCGACACTGTGTTGCCTTAGATAAAACAGGTGGAGGTTGTGCTTTCAGAATATTTTTTTTTTTACCCATGGAGCATTCGAACTGTGCAAACTACCGCGGGAGGATGAAAGCACATTTGGTGAGCTAATTATATTCAGTGATTTAGATGATGGCATGTTTGTTGTTTAGAAAATTAAAGGGACACTCCACCTATTTGCATTAAGATTTCCATTGTTAGAAATCCAGTCATACTATTGAATGGCTGTGCAATAGTCTCTCATTTTCCCCTGAGACGAGAGAAATACGCTATTTACCTTTTTCACTTCCTCCTACAATGACGCACACATTGTCATTTTACGGCATTGTAGGAGGAAGTGTAAAAGGGGCGGATTTCTGTAAAGACTACAAGCACAAGTTCCCAGCCTTTCATACCCGCCCATATGGGGTTGGACCTAATGCACTAACAGACCTATCACAGATCTTCTGAAAATATTTTTGGAAATATGGACGAAGGCACTGAATACGCTGACGGATGCATTATGGATAAGGTTGGGTAGCGAAACGCGGTGCCAATAGGGAACAGGTTCGGACGTAAACGGTAATTACCAGACCGAATAAGAACGAAAATTTCGACGCCTGAGTCTCTGTGTCATGAAAGTCTCTACTATATGGTTTGGAGCACAGTCGGATCTGTCTCGCATGCGCACTCTTGCTCACTCGCTCTAAATTCTGGGAGATTCGAACTAATTTGCGGGCATCAGGGAGCCATTATCAATATGCGGGAGACTCCCGCAACGTCTGATAGCGAGAGGATTAATAAAGATGCCGAAGACAAAACGCTCCAAGGTTTGGTTGCATTTCACGTGTAAAATTACGCGTCAGAGTAAGTGTGCCGATTGTCTGAAGCGTCATATAGAATCACGGCAATCCATTGACTGATGGCGTGGGCGCCGCCTTAACGCTCTTACGTCGTCATATTATGTCATTTTCTGCCTTTTATCGGCCAAGAAGGACCCAAATTAGAAATTTATGATACTATTCTGCTACATATATGTCTCCACCGGTGGAATTACCCTTTAAACTAGCCTTCATGGAACTAAACATGAGCTAAGTGCACAATTAGGCTCTGTTCCAAAGCCTAGTGCTACAGTAGCATGAAATAGCATGAAGAAAGATTGGGTAAATTGTAAATTTTTCATTAGATTAAACCATGGGGTGCCCAATCCTTTTCCGGGAGATCTATTTTTGCACCCCTGGATTCAACTATTTTAATCAATAAATAGCGTTTGTAACGTTAACATTTTGGGGTCGGAACAACTTTTTAAATGTTTAAATGTTTTAAATGTTTCCACTTGACCATGTTTAATTTATTCCTGTTATGGCAAAGCTGAATTTTCAGCATCATTACTCCAGTATTCAGTGTCACATGGTCCTCCAGAAATCATTATAATATGCTGAAAGAAATTTCAGTTAATTTATTTGTATGGCGGTTTTCTCAATACACATTTTTTCAAAGCAGCTTTACAGAAAATGAGTGGGGAGTTGGCATCATCTAAAGGTTGCATTTTGGGCTGCTTAATATTTTTGTGAAAACTTATACAACTTTTTTCAGAATTCAATGAATAGAAAGCATTTATTTGAAATAGAAATCTCGTTTGACATAATAAATACTATCACTTTTGATCAATTTAATGCATCCTTGCTGATGACGGTAATCATTTCTTTAAAAAAAAAGACTGAGCACAAACTTTTGAATGGTGGTGTGAATTAAACATTTCTCTTGCTTCATCTGCCATCTTGAATTTTTACTTTGTGCTTGTTTTTTCACTGTTTTGTAAAATAAAATTCCTTACTGATATGTCTGTGTTCTGAATATTGTCATACTCTTTTTAGTTGGTGATTTGCTCATCCTTGGGGACAATTGGGACAAAAAAAATCAAACCCTGTAATTATTTTGCAGTATTAGTACATAACATTCCCTCATTTTCCCAATATAATCACTTGAGATTTCTGATGTTGAAAAACATAATTAACTTGGCTCCAGGCCGCAGTGAATTATTACAACAAAATGACTTTTAATATAGGTTGTTAAAGATTTATTACAGAAGTTGTAGTTTTACCTTTCATTCATTTGGTGATTGTCTTGCAACTCTGAAAGTGAGAATTTTGTGAAATGGTGCAAACTATTTTTCATCATGTCTGATATGCTAAAGAAGGACTGCCAGTCATGCCAAATTCAAACTATTCATTTGGTCAGGCCCGATTGGGCTTGGTGACATCACTGAGGCCGTCAGACAGCAGGGGTTTCTGAAATAAACCACATGTGTGCATTGTACCCTGTAGTTTGCCCAGGCATCCTAAAGAAATGAAGTGTGAAAATACGAATGTTGTTGTCAGCATGACTTGTCTGTGTTGTCCATCATTCTGATGGTGAGTTGCTGCATTGCTGGTGTTTCTTACTTTTATTCTTTTTCCTCGCTTATTTTCGTGGTGATGCGGCAGTTAAAGATGTGGGCTGAGATGCTAATACCCCCTAATTAACCCCAAAGCATCCTTTTCTCTGTCTCCTGCTTTTAACTCGTGTCCAGTGAGAAGTAGCATTTGCTCCTGAAATAAAAGAATTTTAAAATTATGCTACTTCAAAGTCTAAATTTAAAATAAATTGCTCAAAGATTGAAACTATCATATATGAATGTCTTTGCTTTCAGATTTGTATGTAGTCTTAAATCTTGAATTATAGTGAAATATTTAATTAAAAATTCTTAATAATGTTATTAACAAAACATGAAAAATACTATTTCAATGACAAGTGAATTTAGGCATTTTAATAGTTTTTATGCCCAGTATGAAAATAAATTTAAATTTTTAGATTTTCTAAAGATGAACTTGTACGTGAGTGTTAGAAGAGATCACAGGTAATGTTAATGTAAAACAATTTAGCATATGTAATTATTAATATTAATTATAAAATAGAAATAGAACCGAACTACATATAAAAATTATTTATATATATATATATATATATATATATATATATCATATCATATATGCATGTGTTGTTTAAATTATATGATTATTCTATTTTTATTATCATTACAATATATATATATATATATATGTATATATATAAATAATTATAATAATAATTATTTATTTAATTTAAATATTTAATTATTTAATCAGTGAATGATACGAAAACGATATATATCATGCATCCCTAACTTTATTGCCAAGTGAACTGATGAAAAACCTGTGTGTTTACTCCTGAAAGTTGCATAAAGTCTGTCAATCAGATTTCAATGAGCTTTTTGCAGTCTTTGTGCTTGCTTTCTCAGGCTGAGACTAGTTCGGTCCTGGCCTATCTGATGCCAGGATTCTGAGATAAGACAGCCAGTCCTGTCCAATCTCTCATGAGAAACACATGCAGCCCAGGCAACCCTTCAGCTCTGGCTCTAAAAAAGCTGCATTTTCCTACCCTGGCTAAGCAAGCACAGTTTCACGGGCATCTCCAAATGGCGCCTAATTAACAGTGACACGTTGATTGCCGTTTTTTTAGACTCCCACGACCCAGCTGATTTGCTCACTCGGAACTCAATTGCTGTGTTTCTGAATGCCGTTTAAGAGGGACTCTGCCAAGACAGGAGAAGAAGGAGACGCTTTTAGACGCCCCCTGCCTCTCTGCCATCTTCAAACACTTGCCTCTGAGAGAGTGTGCCTCGGAGGTCCATCATTTCCCCAGCGTATAACTATGATTATTCGATCTAAATGAGAAGATTAGGGTCGTTTTAAGAGCCTTGCATACTTAAATGTTGCAGTGTCAACTGTTCACAGATACAGATAGACCTCCTACTGAACAGTTATATAACTTCACGGCAGAACATACCTATTTTATTCTTCAACTTTTAATCTGACTTCCATAAAAATAATACTTCGATAATGACTTCTTTCCCATTCTCTCCTTTAAGCTTGACCTCACCCCCTGAAGAACGGTTATTTGTCCGTAGCTGCTTGTTTATCAGCATCACAACATATTAGACATGACTGAACATAGTTTCTCTGCACTGCCTGTTTTATCAAGAAACAGTTTATTCTGTAATTGAATTGAATTTGTTAGTTTGAAATCAGACTTCCATTGTCTAATCAAGTCTCTGATGGTGAAAGGCTCCACAATGGTTGCTGTTTATGCCTTCCGCATGTGATGCTGGGTTAGAAAACTATAAATGGCAGTCAAAATTTGATCTTTGTTTGTGTTTGTGCCTCAGTATACTTTTCAGTCTGATTGTAGGTTTGCTACAGGTCTAGGACTTTTAAGCAAAAAGACTAATCATAATTCTGTGTGCAAATACATTACCAGCCAAAATTTTGGGAAAGAAAAGAATTTTAAAGAAATTAAAGTGAAATTATTGTTCACTTTGAAATTAATTTTTGGTATGTTTAGCTTACCTCAAGGGCATCCAAGATGTAGGTGTCTTTGCTCCCGAAGTAGTTTTTTTTTTTTTTAGATCAAACCGTTCTTGTCTGTCAGTCATATAATGGAGGTCTATGGTCACCACCTCAAAGAGCATGCACAGAGAAGTCCAAATTAAACATGATTTAATGACTCGTAAATGTAAGTACACATTGATGCGAAAGACACGAGCCGAGCAGTTTGTGTGAGACAACGAACAGTATTTATATCGTTTTTACCTCTAGTTATCACAGCCACGTCCAAGAGATCTGAGGGCGCAGGCGCTTTGTGGCTGTGGTAACAAGAGGTAAAAACGATATAAATACCGTCCCCCCACATTATTGCACCCTGTGCTCATTACTGCTCTTCTGAACCAGTTTGGATACTCACTGCTTTTCCCCTTAGAAAGAAACCGCCATAGAAATGAAGGGTTTGTGTGTCTGGTAAATTGGGTGAACCGGGCTGTGATGCACATACTGCAAGATCTTCACATGAGAAATGACAGCAATCTGGATGTTACAGTCCACTCTGCACATAAATGCAGTAATGAACAAAGCTGCTGCCAGGCCTGAGAAGTATGAATGTTTCAAAATATCATTTTAGAAATGGAAATATCTCAATTTAGGAGCAAGAATTATGCATTGCGGTGGAGGACTGAATTACCATGGCAACCACTTCCATATGGAGATTTATCTGTCTCATAAATTCAGAGATGACCACATGAATTCTTTAGAAAATGGTTCACCAGAATAATAAAATGGCTTTTTTTTCTCTCTCACATTATCCAGAAAAATCTGAAATGTTATTGTGAAGAAAGTGTTGTACTTAGCTTACTTAAGCATTGCACTGGTGTTTGGGTGGATGCCAACATGTTGCATGGTTGCTATGGTGTTCTTTGCGGTTGCTAGGCGGTTTCTTATTAAAAGAGCCTTCTGGTCTCTTAATATGGTGGGTTCTCTTCTTCAATGTAAATCTATTGGATTTTTTTCAGCAGTTTAATCGGTTTTGTTAACCAGATGAATTAGAAAAATAATATCACACATCCCCTCACACATGTACATAGAATAAGTGGTGCAGGAGGAGCTATTCACCGAAAGTCTGAGTTTGGAGCTTGATAAGCTCAAGCTATAACAAAAACCATAAGATGTAACTATCTGAGATTTTTGGCAGTGTTATTTTCAACTCAGGCTCATGGGAAAAACATGCCTATGGTGATTATTACGTTGTTTTTATGCATGTTTCGCAACCGAAATGTCCAGCGCATTTAGTTTTATCCAAGACAGATGAACGTAAAGTTTTTGTAAATATCATGGGGTTTGGGTTGGGAAATTGGGTTGGCTCTCATATGAAAATATGTACCACCTACTAAACCATTCCCATAACCTAACCATTAGTGTTATCAAAAGCAAATGTGATGAACAAGAACAAGATATAAAGTGCAATGCTGTACCAGGTTGGATACCAAACAAGTTAACAACATCTAAAAGCCATATGGAGATGTCAAAATGTTTCGTTTATAAAACAGACACTGGTAAAAGTGTTTTGAGGTCAAATCATATTGTGCAAGGATATTCCCCTAAAATCATTATTAGCTGGAAAGAGAATAAAAGTGGTTGCTGTTTTAGTGCCTCTATGGTTTATTTAAGCTGGAAAATGTAGTGAATTTGATGCATTATAGAATTTTTGCAAAAATGTGCAGTAGGTTGAGGCATGTTTTCCAATGTCGGTTATTTTACTATTATTTATACTTTATAATGTGTATTAAGGATTTGAATTAGCTTTTGTTTTTTATATTTTCAGTTTTCAATTCTAGTTATTTTGTTGTTTTTGTCATTTTTATTAGTTTTTATTTTAGCATATTTTTTTTTTATTTCAGTTTTGAGTAATTTTTATATTAAACTTAAACAAATTTCAGTTAGTTATTAATTTTCAAGTTTTTAATTATTAATTTTTTAATTCTTGTTTTTCATCTAATGATTACATTTTATTTCATCTTAATTTCCGCTACAGTAAAACCATAAATTTGATCAGTCAGAAAATATACAGCACACTGAACAGGCTGAAAGCTCTAGGGACGAGTCGGAGTTGCACTTTAAAATATTGGTTTTAAAATAAACGCTTACAATAACAGTATGTTGAGTTTGTCTTGCGAGCATAATTATCTTCAGGTTCTTGTTGGAACTATTAGGCTTGAGACTCTGAGCTCTCTTACTTTCTCATTTCCATTCTGAATATGCTGACAGATTCTTCTAAAAGGATTTCTGTTAACGTCATAATGCAAAAGTGCAGCACAGTCTGAAAGCTCTGATAAGCAGTGTGGAACAAATGAAACTGAGGCTGACTAAAAAAGAGCTTTCAGAAAGATGTTAGAGCCAGTGCATGAAGTAGAATGTATTAGACCCAAGCTCATACTCAAAGTACAGTCACTCACAGAATAGTGTCCTGGAAAAACTTTTTTTCAATCTCCAATGCACTTTGAAGGAAAACATGTAACTGGGCAGCAGCTAGCACAGTTTCCTGGGCATCACTGTGGCGTTTTAGGACAGAAGACTCATTGTTAGGTTAAGTGCATGATGATGACATGACCAATTAGTTTAGTGGAAGGCCCTTGAGAATATGCCTGAAAAACATTGAACTTTGAGACTGTATGAATGAGAAAGCTGAGAAGAACTGATACCACTGCCTGTTTATCTTTTCTTTAATACCATTCTAAACTGCGTACGTGAGTTGTTTGCCAAACCTGACATGCACCAGGAGGAGACGCATTCCTGAATAATGAGTTATGAAAGAAAGACATGTTTTCTAGTCTGTTGTCTGACTGCCTACAATTCTCTGTGTCTGCACCAATCTCTATTCAACCAAGACCAAGACAATGGAAGTCCTTCACAGCTTGCTCGAACAAGATTAGCAAAATGACTAACCGCGCAGAGGATGCCAGTTCATGTCATTAGGAAAAAAATATCACAATCTGCTCTAGCTTTAGATCGAGATTGTTTAAAAATCGAATAGGAATGCCGAATTATAAGTTCTGTTGATTCAGAGAGGAAAATACAGAGAAGTGTACAGATATGGATGGGTTGCAACAAGGTGTAGTACTAGTCTTCTCTAAGGCTATGGCATTGGACAGGGGGTAAAAGTAAAACAAAGTTACAGTAGCCCTAAATGCGACTTTAACTGAGGAGGACCCCTGAAAAAATGACCTTTACAAGGGGCCCAGAAAACCTACCTGTAGCGATGACCCTGCTCTCAGGCCTGGTAACCTCTAAACTGACTTTTTGACATAATGGTATGGTCTCAATCCAACTGTCTGTGAGCGGTGATGCATTTCGATTGCCATTCAAAGGGCTGCAATGTGATGATAAAACGCTTATTGATGCGTCTTTTATTTCTCAATACATTTTTTTCTCTCACTGTGTGACTACTTTGTACTTTCAAGGCAAAGTATTTGTAATGATCTATAATGAATTTGCTTCCAAAAACTGGTTGAAAAACGTTTAAATATTCAGAGCAATGTTCAATACATTACACAAAAGGCAGTTGCAGTGAAGCGCACAACTGAAGGAGTAGATAACAAAAACTTTGAAATGAAAAGTCTTTGATTAGTCCAAAAAGGGAACATGCAGGAGTAATCTCCAAAAAACTCTCAACCAAACATTGATGATACCGAACAAAGGAAGAGAATAAAACTCAGGGCTTAAATACACGGGGAACCTAATCAAGGTGAATGCAAACAGGTGTGTGGAAAAGGTTTGTAAAATGGGGGAATGCGACATTTCCATCAATTGGTCCTAAAATGACAGTGGCTCTGAGCCATCAGGTCTTCCTTGTTATTGAGGTGGCATCAGTCACGTGCCTCAGAGACAACAGCACAGACCAGACAGACCAGGAGAGTATCATAATTACTGTGAGGCGTAAACATGTCATTGAAAGAGTGTGTGCATGTGTTAGAATGGATTGTCCATGGGGGCCACGATGAACCTCCTGCTGCGAAGGAGAACAATTTGTGTTGTGTTGTCACATGCAAGAATCTCAGCTCAGCCTTAATGGCTAATCAGCCACGTGCACAGATAGACCTCAAGTGGCGCTCAAGCACCTGTCCTTCTGTGACTAGATACGTGATACTAGATCACTATTTTTTATGACTTAAGTGCCCTATTCTAAGTCATGAGGGCATTTTTTTTTTTATTTGACCCCTGGCATAAATTCTCAATTACATTTGTGCCCAAAAACGACATGAAGATCTAACTGTGCGAGACCGCATGAGCCCTCTTTCCCTCCCCCTCGACATCCCTCATTACAGCCACCGCAGCATTCACTGGTGAAAGCCAGATATAACCTAGTGTTTACCCTAAGCCTCGCATTGTTTGTCTCTGCTGTCAAATTAACTATTAAAATGAACTATTAGCTATAAAAAACATTTAAAATATCTACATTGAGGCAGTCTAAATAGGCAATAGCCATTCATTAAGCTTAAAGGAGTAGTTCACTTTTGAAAAAACTTTTGCTGATAATTTGCTCACCCCCATGTCATCCAAGATGTCCACGTCTTTCTTTCTTCAGTCGAAAAGAAATTAAGGTTTTTGATGAAAACATTCCAGGATTTTTCTCCATGTAATGGACTTCAATGGGAACCAAACGGTTCAAGGTCCAAAAGACACTTTCAGTGCAAACTGCAAACTGTTCAAAGGGATTTAAACGATTCCAGACGATGAATAAGGGTCTTATTAAGCGAAACGATCACTCATTTGATAAATAAATAACAAAGTTTAAGTTTTATAAGCTCAAATGCACGCCTTGCTCTGTTCTGTGACGCACGTTCGTAACTCTCCTGTTCGAACTCATTCATGAAAATGAATTAATCTTTTTACGAGTCATTTGGTTCATTCAATGAACGAAACAAACAAATTGACTCTGAAAAATATTCGTTAATTTTGATGAACGAGTTCAAACAGGAGAGTAACGAACGTGCGTCAGGAGAGTAAATAAACGTATTTATTTATTAAATGAGTGATCGCTTCGCTTGATTAGACCCTCATTCATTGTCTGGAATCGTTTAAAGCCCATTCCCATTGAAGTCCATTATATGGAGAAAATCCTGGAATGTTTTCATCAAAAATCTTCATTTCTTTTCGACCGAAGAAAGAATGACATGGACATCTTGGATGACATGGGGGTGAGTAAATTATCAGCAAAAGTTTTTTCAAAAGTGAACTAATCCTTTAAGAACAAAAAGAAAATCTGACATTGGTGTAAAATAATGTCATGCTGGGTAGAAAATGGCACCAAATAAAAAAAGATTCTGCAAAATTCAAGATATGAAGTTTTGAGATTTTTGTCTATTGTAATATAATCAATATGCTAATTTTAATATTTAGATTTGATCAATTTACCACATATTATTTTAATAAGTTCAATAAACAATTTGTCGATATTCATTTACACTTTTAAACAGAGTAATGTAAATTTTGACAGTTTTTGTTCTAATTCACGATTAAAAATAGTTCCAAGCAAAGCAGAACAGTTGTGTCTCCTTGCAACACAGATGAATCAGCCGGTTTGAACGAATCAGTGAATGATTCTTTGAAACACTTATTATGCCTTGCCACCACCTACTACCGTTTCATATGCAACATTTTACGTGGACAGCAAAGTAATAATTTCATTGTACAGTGAAACATGCTTTCTGTCTGTGCATATGACAATAAACTCTTTTAACTTGAACATATACCACTATTATATACAGAACAGTATCATTTCATTTAAAACACTGATTGCATAAAATTATTCTTCCGACTGTGTTTCATCTGAATAATTGTAGTAATACAAATAGTAATTTTCTGTCGGTAATTCACAACATTGATTTTGCTAAAGTACCAATTAGAGCATAATGCTTGCAAAATACATTTATTTATAATTTAAATGTTTTTTACATTATAGTAATTATGAGAGGGTGCCCTTTTTCCTCACTTGAGCACCTGCCCCCAAAAATGGTCACTTTCATCATCTGCACCAGTCTGTCTTTGTCTGCACTACACTACCCAGAATCCTCCTTGTCTCCACACTTCACTTACCAGCCTGTTCATCGTTATCTTCATCAGTGTCACCTGTCTTCACCTTGTTATGTTTGATTAATGCATGTATTTAGTTTGCTTCTGTTCAGCCTGTCCTTGTCGGTCGTCCTCAATGTATATTTGTCTATGTTACCTGGTTTTTTGTGTGATGGCCTACCTTCTGCCCGTCATCCTGTACCTGTGTTTGGAATCTAGTAAATGTTTTGAATTGGAGCCATTTGACTCTGTCTCCTTCTTTAGTCAGCACCACACCCGTGACAGTATGTGCTTGGCCCTGTGGCTAATGTTAAGTCATTGGCTGTTGTTTTATAAGAGAAAAGCATCTCTGGAGTTGTGTCGCATTAAAATAAGGAAACCATCTTCCTGGAGGGAAGTAATCCTTTCAGTAATCAGATGTGAGAACCATAAGTCCCCAAGCTCATATCTGCAGGCTAAGCACGCGCACACATCTTTCCTCGTGTCTAATTGGTTTCAGTTGGGTTCAATGAGAAAATTCATAACTTTAAAAGTTTTGTAGAAGCTCAATCTGTTTAGACAGACGCTCTGATGAAAGGGAACTACACTTGGGGTTGGTAGTTTCAGGATCAGGGCCAGCAGAGGGCGCTGAATCAGAGTTTTAGTGAATCCCCTATTACCGTAATTAGTCTCCTAATCGGCATTGCACTTTATATTCCTCTTAAAGACAACAAACAGTTGCCACCATCATGCATTACATGATGACTAATATCACTCTTAGATTTGGAGGGTGGCTAATCTGGAACAGTTTGTACTTCAACATGATATTCAACTGTTAGAGGTGAAAATATCTCTCAATCTTTCAATACATATAAGGTAGGACCCTAAACATATGTAAAGACTTGGACCAGTAAGTAAGCACCCAGTAACCGCCAAGAACATGACGTAAAAATGCTATATTTGGAAATAATGAATCATTCTAGAATGTTTGGGGTGATTGTTTTTATTTTATTTAACAATTCAAAAAATCTGAAAAAGGACTTCTTTCTCCGAAAACTTTTTTTTGAGAATGAATAATATAATTTGTATTGTTAATATTATTAAACAATATTATGACAATAATATTACAATAATACTACTTGACTTAAAAATAAAAATCATTTAATAAAACTGAAAAAAATAATAATTTATTGTACAACTGCAAAATTACAATACTAATGTTTATGTCTTAATCTTTCTCACTTTCAAACATTAAACCTGCAGTGCATTTATTTTTTTGCAGACAAACCACCAAAATAAAAGCTCAATAGTTTAGAGATAACCCTGCTTGCGGTACTCTCTGAAACCTTCCAAATGTGTTTATTGATCAAGCGAATCAAGTCCCTCTGAGACGAAACACTGAGCTGCACGCGCGTAAATCGACACATTGCACCTGCTAATATTTTAACTGGCTCATATTAATATTCACCATTGTAGAAGAAAACACCAACTCTAAACAATATTCATTAACACTACTTCTCTTAAGTTGAATCATCTGGGTCATGTGTTTAGGCGGGATGCACCTGCACTGTGCTGAGGTCAGTTGTTTGCTGCGCTCCAATGGGAGTTGAAGGGTGAGGACAGCTGCTCGAGTTATGCAAACTATTACACACATTCTGCAGTCACATGTCAGGTGGCCATGATCAGATGAATCAGTAGATTCATATCCTGAGAAGTTTGTCATTCACTGAAATGTTTTTTTGTTGTTGTTGTTGTTGATGATGTGAGATTTGTATATACCAACATTTAGACATTTAGTGTTCCTCAGCAGTGTTATTTTAACATGCTTGGTCTTAATTCAAATGTATGCGCTGCAGATGATGTGTTTGAGAAATAGTAAATGAGAGTGTAGGAGAGAGATGACATTTTCATTACCATGCCAATTTATGGAGGCTTGGGTCTGGGCCTGTACAAATCCAGGTCTCTCTCTCTCTCTCTCTTGGATTTCTCTCTCCTGCAAGAGTTTATTCTAATTAGAATTTTTCCTTGATAATTCCACAGATTGCACTGCAATCAGTTACATTTACGACTTTGGGTTAGTTAGCGTCGTTGTTCCAATCATTGGTAGCTTATGACACCTCTGTTAACTCATTATTTCCATTAATTGTCGCAAATGAGGCGTCTGACCTTTTTTTAATAATTTTTGCTCATTTTTTATTCACCAGATACTTTAGGTGTTTCACTAATGTGTGCAAACGAAAGAGGAATGGTGTAATAGGTTCCCTTTGTAAAGAGCATTTCATGCACAACAAATGTCTTGTGCTTGATACATTTCAATATTATACTTGTGTGAGAGATACATTACTGGTTAAAAGTATTTGTTAAGAGTTTCTATTTCATACATTAAAACATCTTTTAATAAAGGTTTGTGGATAAATGCAATTCTTGAATTTTTATTATTGTTATTATTATTATTTTCACCCTAAGGCCGTGTGTCCACCAAAGCGGTTTTAGCCAGCTGAAAACGCTAGACGCTCTGCTGAAGACGCCGTGCTTTGGGCGCTTGAGAGCGTATTGGCAGCGCAGCATTTTTTTCCATTGAAACATTTCGTTGCTATGATACAGAATATCCACAGCAGTTTGAATGTTGACAGTTGGTCGGTGTGGTATTAGTCCCGCCCCTCCTCCACTGTGATTAGACGGCTGGGTAAAAAGTGACAGTGATGAGCGCTGCGTTTTATCCAAAGTTGAACATTTTTCAACTCCCAGCGACCAGTAAAAACGCCGGGCGCTCGGCGCTCGGCGCTTCAGCATGAAAAAAACGCTCAGCGCCTCGGTACGCTCATGCCGTTTAAAAAACGCGGCGCTCCTGTTGAAAACAATTGAAAACATACGCCAGGCGCATGGAAAAATGCTTTGGTGGACACACGGCCTAACTGGATAGCCGTTTTTTTTTTTTGTTTAGTTTAGTTTAATTTTTGACCCGATAGTGAAAGAAAATCAGCTGAGCTGGAATCTAGACAAAGGGTGAAGCCTTTATTCATTTATATAGCACATTTCACACACTATGGCAATTCAAAGTGCTTTACACAGAAAGGAATTCAAATATTCACCAAAATAAAAGCTAGGAAAATAAAACGGTTATAAAAGGAATTAAAAGCAAAACACCGTTGTATCATATTTTTCACAACTCCAAGTTTTTCCTCAGATTTCCCCATGGTGATTAGACACTCTCTACATAATTCCCATAATTCCATTTGTGTTATTTCATAGTCGAGCAGAAAAATGTGATAAATAGTGTACTGTAAGTAAACTCAGTGGGATTGAAGTGACTGGTAGAATTAGTAATGGCAGAGACAGATGGAGGCAGCGGTATTGGCGTGTGGGATGCTGGCATTCTTTAGCAGTGTGTGGAGAAGACATCTGCATGATATGTGCTGTCAGCCATTTCATCGAGGTTCACGGTTACACAAAGGATGATTAGGCTTGAAATGACTTCTATTGAGTGACACAAAGTGAACTTCTGAAATGAGAAGGCGAAGTCCCTTTATACCTTTTGAGTTTATTCACATCAATGTGTTCATGTTTCAGCTGCATTAGATTTTTATGCTTTCTTGATTAAAAGCGTATCCAACACCATTTATCTTATGCTTGGGACTATCAATAAGAAATGAATGCTTTAAAATTCTTGCTTGTTTATATTAACATTATATCCGCATCAAGTCACATCAAAGGCAAGTTTTTATCGCATTTAATGAGTGCTCATTAAAAAACTCACTATGTGTTGCAAGTCATTTCAGATTCGTTTTGATGTGCCTAAAGTGGTGTTGGGTTAATGGTTTGCTCTCGAAGTCTGAATCATTTAACCCAATTTGTGGATCTGTTGTACTGTATATTCATAGGTGGGCATCATCCCACTGACAAGATAATCAGCCAATCACAGTGATGGAGAGCAGTGTTTCCCAACCCTGTTCCTGGCGGCACACCAACACTGCGCATATTCTTTGTCTCCCTTATCAAACACACCTGATTCAACTCATCAGCTCATAATCAGATGGGTTAATGAGCTGATGAGTTGAATCAGGTGTGTTTTAGATTAGGGAGACAAAAGGCGTTTCTCAATGTCAAGGAAGGATCCTCGGAAGCCGGAATTTCGAGGATGCTACGTCATCGACGTCCGTCGAAGGACTGTTCCAATGTCGAGGATCCTCAGAAATTCAACCAAGGACTGAGTCCTTCGTTCGGAAAATATCCCATACACAGGAAAGGATGCATATGTGTAGCCTTCGCGCTCTTAAATCACCCACAATCCTATGCGCAGCTTTGCTATCTTGTTCAAAAAATAAAAAAATGTCGACCGTTAGCGGAGTCGGAGTGATAACGGCAATATGCTTTCAAATGTAGGCAAGTATAATTTCAGTTTAGCCATTTATTTAATGTTTGTTAAACTATTTAACATATCAGCTCAAATTTGCTGAGGGGATTTAAAGCTGTTCCCTTTTACTGGTGATTAACTTTTTATTTTTACTTCATATAACGCTATAGCCTTTTTTGTTCGTCACATATTTTACCATTGCATGTGTTTTAACAGCTAGATCATGTTGCTATGGACGTAGTGCTAGTTCTGTTCACTCCGGTAATATAATCGTTTTTGAATGAATAAACTCCTTTTTAAATAAATATTTTGTCTCAAATTATTGATTTATTTGGTAGGTAGCCTTTTGGTAGGTACAACCCCTTCAGGCTGATTCAATCAAGACCCCTCTGCTTTAGAGTTTGCGGGGTTGTATTCACTATAACAACCGCCTGGTTATACATTATCCCTTATACTTTATTTATTTCTATGAGGACTGACAAGACAAAATAAGGACTGTCAACAAACAGTGCAGTACACCAGCACTATGATTTTTGCAGCGCCGAAGCAGACCTTTCACTGATGTAATGACGCAATGACGTGCACTTGCTAGCCTGTTCCATTACGTGTTCTCCAAACGCTAAAGAGGACCCTTGCCTAGCCTCTGAAGGAAATGACTTGGAAGGACCCGTCCTGCCAAGGAAGTATCCTTGACATTGAGAAACACCTAAAGAATACGCGCAGTGTTGGTGTGCCGCCAGGAACAGGGTTGGGAAACACTGATGTACAGGCACTGCCTCAGGTCATGTGACTTGTAACCTATATTTTGCTGCTTTTATGAACTCAGTGGCCCTGTCCCAAATGGCACACTCCGGACTTGTGAACTTCCTCAGAGAGTCCACACTTCGGTGCCGTCATGTAGTGCAGACCTATAGGGCGCATTGGGAGGTATTTTTGGGACAGACTCGATCGTCACGCCGGAAACAGAAACAAAGGTCTGTTTGTTGTTGTTGGACAGGAGCTGCGGGTTGATATGCTGCCGATTGTTGTTGTTTTTACTATTGTATTAAAAAAATTACAGTCTTTAGCATCGAAAACAGGATTTATTTTATTTTCCCAAATCTTATGTCCATGTGAACTACACAGCCTGCTTTTACAGTTCTATAATTGCCACCTGGGCATTTAATAGATGCCATGGTTATGTACAGTAAATGATAAATACAGTTGTACATAATAATAAATAATGTTCATTTTTAACACAAAATGATTCTTAGTTTAAGAAAAATGTACAGGTTTCAATATTCATACTACGTTTATATGACTCGGTAAAGCCATGGCATTCGGTTCTGTTAAAGTATAATTCGATCGTATTATTTAACGCGCTATTATTATGTTTGAGATATCAACCACTGGTCGATAACTTTAAGTAACAACTGGTAAAATGTACACCTATGTCATAAAAACAATAATGATACTTAAATATTCTGTTCTCAGCCATGTTTACAGTCCGTGAACGAAATCCTATACGTTTTCTGATTGGTATTTCACAAGGATTCCTGGGTAGTTAAAGTGCGTTGAGCCTGCATCTATGCGGACTTCGCAGAAGACCACTTCAAGGGTACAAAGGGGGCGCTGCTGAGCAAACTTTAGAGCGATAAAATGCTAAATGGGACGGACTCGTAGACTCGGCCACCACGCGAAATTTAAGTCCATGAGACCGTGTGTGCCATTTGGGACAGGGCCAGTGAGAACACAGTACACCAATTCCTTCTCAAACTTTATTCACAGGTGGAAATATAAATTTTTTTTTTTCATTTATAAGTTATTTTCTCATCCTAATGTTTTTGAGAATTCACAAGCTCTTGCCTTTTTTATAGAAAACACCTTATTTGATGATTTACAAACATTGCACATTTTATTGTGGTTCTTACCATAAAAAAACAGTAATATAGGAACTGAAAGTCACTGATTTAGTTTTTACAGTAAATGACTGTTTGGTTGATGGGAAGTGAGTCTAGCTATTTCCACACTAGAGAGACACTGTTCGATACTCTCTCATGGCCTTTTCATTTGTGTGGCCTTGAAATGATGAGCGATTCCGTCATATTTAATCAATCAAAGCAGTTCCTCGCCGAATCTCCCATGTGAGTCTCATGACGGATCTTTATTAATGAGCCAATCTGGACCCTAAAACGCAGCCCGCAGACTGTACTGAAGCACACACAGTCCCTGGCCAGCTTTCTAGCACTGTCATTGTAGCGAAGTTAAAATAAGGTAAAATGTAAGTAATGATTTGAGTTCTACACTGTAGGGGCAGATGGCATTGGTTTCATCCAGGCAACCTCAGAGTTTCTAGTCTGTGCTAATGGAAGTTGTTTCACTTTCATTCAGCCTGAATCATTGAGAGACAAGCTTGCACAACTACAGTGCGTGCTATTTCACTTCCTGTTGGAATGTTAGCCTTGCTAGCCCTCGAAAACATTACTGGCAGGACTCAGTTACAACATTTCAGACACAACATCATATCACTTTTAAAGGACAACATGTTCAGAACATTTTGATCCGTAATCTTGCCTTAATGTCATCAAAATTAATGTGAATCAAATCTGTGGCTCAAAACTTTAGCATGTCAAGGCTAGTTAGGCTAAAAAGGACTTTCAGCTGACTTATGCTTTAAAATTTACTCTAAGTATGCCAAAAATATTAGCTCTTAGTCTTGTCCATCTTGAACTACTAAAAGTTGACCTTTTAGCGATTCATCACTAAGTGCTAATTAGCATAAACCAGCCTGGGCAAACATGGAAATTCACACTGATGTGAGCCATGGTTTTTCTCTTTTAAGAAAATGTATCTTAAACCTTTTATGGGAATTTAAAGTCGGTATGAAACGAAAGTTGCGACTTATATACTTGTAATTTTAGGTGGGAATTAATTGGATCATTGTGGTTTCCTATTGCTGTGTCCCGCCCCTGTGACAGTAAACGCGTCATCAGAGGAGTGAAGAGATGCTAGTGGAGGGGAACTTATTTTGATTAAATGTTAAGGGTACATGAATTAAAAAGTAAAATTAATGATGTGCACACTCACAGATAAATCATGCATTATAATTACTGCAGTATTATAAACCATTTTGATTTAATTGTGAATTTAAGGATTCAAAATCTTTAATCAGTTTTTATTCAATTTATAAAGATTAGGTGTATTTTGTTAACCTTCTCTGTTTTTGATGTCATTTTTAGTTTTGCCTTTCCCCCCAAAAAATGAAACGTACTGAAAATGACTGAGAAGGAGTCATTTGACATTGAGGAAAGATTCAGGCTCTACACTACAGTAATCGACTGCATGAATAACCTCTTGACCCCTTAGCTTGCATTTGTGGACGTCCTTCAGTTTGCCCCCTGTGCGGATTGGCTGCATTCAGCCCGGGCTAGTGAAGATGTCCATCTGTGTGGGTTCAGCGTATAGACACAATCTGCCAACCACTAGACCAGCGAACATCAAGACCAGTGCCACAATCCTCAGCGGAATAAGCCATGTAATGCCTTAAGTCTTATTACAAAAAGCTTTGTCTTACAGTTTCAGTCGGCATTACTGCAAGAATCCTCATCATCTGTAAGGAATGGTGGGGAATTCCATCCCGAGCCCAAACGCAGTTTCCTGAACGCTTTCATTACTCTGTGCTGGATGCTCTCAAAGATCGCAGTATTCAGTCTGTGAACCCAGTCTACAAGCCATTCCCATCAGCAGGACTTTGAAAACGTTCATTCTTTCCACCATAAAGGCTTTGGGATAAACACAGCCTACCCTGGGAATGGAGATGGAACAGCTTTTTAAACTTTGTTTATGCTCATCTCACTGAAGTAGTGTCTAATCTCCTTTAATTACACTTATAGGCTGCCAAAGTTAGACATGCAGACAGAACTTCCAAAGGCCCTTATCGATTACACTTTAAATGAGGGAAATTTCATGCAGTCAGACCAGTCTGTGACTTAACCGAAATCAGCAGGTAAAGGCACTTCAGAAGTGTTATCCGTTCTTTGTGATTTCACCTCAAAGATGCCTATTGGCTCTGTTTTAGGACCTTGTGAGCTGTCTTGATTTCTGACTTTATTGTAGGCTGTCCTAAAGGAAATGTAATCTTGTAAGTGAGGGTTTTAGAGCATTCTAACTGTGCCTTGTCCAAACTGATTTCCTCATGTGATGCGCACAGGAAAATTGATGCATTATATTTAAAAATAACGATTTTTAAAGGTGCATTATGCAACGTTTCATGTTAAAAATAGCCGTTTTCTAACCAATACATGCTTAAACAATCGCCTGATGGGCTGAATGAGCCCAAAACTTTAGTCAACTTTCCACAAAAGTAGAAGATGGATTCAAAGAGACTGACTTGTAGTTCATTCCAAACCCCAACGCAAACTCCACGTAAGACAAAGAAAATAAAACTTGTGTCTAGTGCCAGGCGTCGGAATAAGACGAGAGTCAACATCGGGAAGCTTTCAACAAAAGGAGAGATCTCCGGTCTGCTCTAGGGCTCAAATGGATCCTATACAAAGTAATAACTTATATTGTTCATGAACGTGTTTCCATAATGATACAATCATAAGTGGATACAATAAGCACATAAAACAGTTCAACATGGAGATGGAAACAAAAAACGAAGTTTTCTACCATGCCCGTTTCCCCCTCACACACACATAAGTGTGTAATTTACTCAAATGCCTTTCCTTACTTGCAGATTTATAACTTTATTACCTCATTATGACTGTAACAAAAGATTTGTGCGCCTGATGATCCTTTGGCTATTGAACAGCTCGTGCAAACGTGCGTGTGCGCGCACATCTCTGGTTGCAGTTTCGCTCGTCGCCAGAGGGGGCGTAGTTCTGCAAAAACTCAGAGACTTGTGATTTGCACCTTTAAACATGTATACAAATAAAAGATTTTCTATAATTAATTTTATTTTTACACAGTGTTCCTTTTTGCTTCGTCTGCCAGTGTCTTTCACAATACATTCTGGGATTGATTTGTGAAGGGTGGATGCAAAATAAGTTATCTTAGAAGGAAGGGTTTCGAGCAGAACCGTAATGCCTCACCTTTTGTTAATTATTTCTCAGAAATCTAACCTCAGCTAAACCCTGTATCATGCATGGACCTTTATATAGATTTTATAATAGGTAAACTTCAGAAATGCATTGATTAAAAAAAACTAGTTTGACATGTTTTCAGCTCCTGTTATAGATAATCTCTGTAATAATCTTTATAGTGTGTTAAGCTTTTTCATGTTATAAGTGGCAACAAGAATGCATTTACTGAATGTTGAATGTTAGTGTTAATGTGAGATAGAAAAGAAAACAAACATGATTGTTCACTTTCCTGTGTTGACTGGAGCCTCTTCCCTATTTGATACGATTGAAAAAAAAACTTGTTTCACATCACTTCCCACCAGCTTCACTTTAATATGCAGTGTAAAATCAAGCTTTTTGGATGGAAATGAGCTTTTAAGAGACTTCATACTTGATAAATGCCTCAAAGCCTCTAAATATTTTCACGTTTTGATCTATGACATAAAACACACCAGATATAACCTGCTTGTGTTTTTTAAACTTTATTGTGTCTGCTTGTGTTTTTTAAAATCTTTATATAGGCGTCTAAATGATCTTGATAGACTAAACGTGTAAGGGTCACAACTCTTTGTTGAACACAGATCTTATTTTCCGCGATTTTCCAAAAGTCTGAGGGAAAAATGCATAGCTTTTCGATCGAGGGAACCCATGTACTGCCAGCTTCCGAGTTGTCCTACAAAGTGAAGTCAACACTTCGGCACTCTATTATATATTTAGTATAGTGTTTCTGTAAAAAGTGACATTGCCAACTACTGGCCTGGAAGCATAATATAATGTATTTAATCGTTTTCGCGGATCCGTGTGAACGGGGATTCTTTTGACAAAGTTGTCTATACGCGAGAACGCGAAGGTAAAACTTTTCCAATTTTAGTACATCGTTGTTGCCTAAATGCATGCTAAAGGCCCATACACACCGGGACGAATATCAGCGTGAGTTATTCGTCAGCATTCTTCAACGCGTTTTCAACACCCAAACGATTTTCGCTGACGATGAGCCGAGTGAACATGCAAATTCATTCCCTAACATTAGATGGTGCCAATTTGCTCTCCAATACCACTCCATATCAGTTTTCTTTTATCAAGATGTTTGTAGTCCCTGTTGCGTTTGTCATATAGTTCTTTATGTTCTAACACTAACGAGAACAGCAGCTCTACATTCATCTTGCCTTGCTTCTTCCTTGTCTTATTTCGTCCTGGCTGTGTAGACGGCGACGCTACTTGGCGTATATCTTCTTCGCCGGTGCATATGTGTGCTCGGCAAGACCGTTTTGTGTTTGAGCGCTCATTGGTCGGAAAGTTTTTGACCTGAGGCGTTTTTAAAAAATAAAATTACACTACGCGTGCCGTTTTACTAGGGGTGTGCAAAAAAATCGATTCACATTTGAATCGCGATTCAATCTTTACCGATTCAGAATCGATTCATAGAATTCCAAAAATCGATTCAGGCTATATTTTTTAATGGCGTGCAGGGGCGGAGTGGCAATCGGGTAAGTCGGGACTTTTACCGGTGGTCCGGTAGTGTTTCTATGGTTTCGAGGCTGCGAGGGCCAGTCTGATAAATAGTTATTGCAAGTTCTTTCCGCCCGCTGGTCAAACTGTGCAGCCACTCTGCTCAACCCGTAAATAAATGCATCGATCCGCAGATCTTATGTTTGAGTTCTGTAGATCTTTTGCCAAGCGTGTCAGAGGTGACGGGTTCTAAACCGCACTCGTATAGTTTTTTCTCTCTCTCATCAAAACCGAATATGTTCATCACGTTTGTGTGCATTTTATTTTGTGATTTCACCGGAGTCTCCACAACGGCGATAGATTGAAGCGCACGTCCGAGAGAAGACTGCGCGAGCCACAGAGAACACTGTATATCCATGACACTGATCGCAGCGGACACGAGCGCTCAGCTTGATTTCAAAAACAACAGGTCTCTTATTTAATAGCGACCTAAATGAATGCTCTGCTAGTTAACTGGAGATACCCGCAAATTACGCGCCTATGAACGACTTCACTGGATCTAAACAAATCAATCTAACCATAGATGTTATCAGTAGTGGTGGCTTTTTTTAATATTTTCGCAAGGGTTCTATGAAATTAGTATATATTTTTAGGAAGTTCAATGTGCCCAGTCGAGTTCACATTTCAACAGTCAACCTGGTAGCTGAAGTAGGCCTACTCCTTAAACCACATTTAGCATAATTGTTTGTTTGATCTGACTATAGCACTTTAAAGCTAAATGTAAAAGCTTTTTATTTAAGTTTTATTTTAAACTTGAATTAAATGTATTTAAAAGCTGGCCAAAGCTTGGCACTTCGCACTTTTTAGTTGCAAAAGTTTTTATTTTTGTATAAAGACATATAAAGTAATATCAAACTTTTCTTTTAAATTATGTCTACTGCAATCAATCACATAGGAAAAAGTAAACTACATTTATGTAGACCTGCGAATCGTTTTTTGAATCGAGAATCGTTTTTGAATCGAAAATCGATTTTGAATCGAATCTCGAGACAAAAAATCGGTATCGAATCGTGACATTTTCTGAATCGTGCACCCCTACGTTTTACGCGTCGGTGTGCACACTCACATTTGCGCCCTTTGTTTAATCACAAGGCGTTAAACGCGAAATTCGTCCCGGTGTGAACAGGCCTTAAGTTTTAATTTCCTGGTTGAAGTGAGTAATCTCTTATGTTGAGGCTTTTGATGAGAACGGATTGATGGGAATTGAGTGACTGGCATAGATCAATATCCTTGGCTCGTAGTAAACCAGTCATCACTGGTGTAAATGGGTGACCTGCTTCACATGTGCTTTCCGCTCTGTCCTGGCCTGCAAAAATAACATCCCTAGAGCAGAGCTTATATTTTTAAAAGGGGTCATTTAAAACATTATATTTATTGAACGGTAATACTTTCCCTTTGCGAGTTACTTAAATATTCAAATTCACACACGCTTCCTTCGCACAGAGAGCTGAGATTAAAATGCAGATTTCAAAGCTGCTGGTGTAAGAAGTCCATCCAGCTCTTCCAGTCAAACTTAAATGAGTTTGGGCTTATATGGCCATCTTGTTGATGGTATACACAACCTCATCTTCTGTCTCCCTCTCAGTTTCTGTGTGAAATGGCACAACCCCTGGACCCTGTGAAAGGGTTTGACTTTCTTTTTGAATATGAGCTGAAAGGACTATTGCATAGCAATTTCATGCCCCAGGGGTTATCTGATATCCTCTTCACTACATTTAGCTCAAAGTGTCTCAGTCTCCTCACCTACCCCTGATTCACTCAATGCCTCATTTCACTCTCTCTTTGCCACCACCCTTTATTTTTCAACAGTCTACTGAATGACTTGTCTCAGTGCTTTTAGCACCGTCCTCTTGTGTGTGTGTGTGTGACCAATAGCTGAGCACAGAGTCTGAAATGTACTCTTTTGTACCTGCTGATTTAATAGAAATCAGCAGGTAAAGAAACTTCAGAGATGTTATCTATTGTCTGTGATTTCACCTTAAGGATGCCCCAATAATTTGCTGTTTTCAACAATATTGGCTCTGAGATAGAAACTGGATCTGTTTCGATTTCTGTCTTCATTGTAGGCAGTCCTAACGGAAATGTAATCTTAAACATTTTGGAACATTCAACGTTATAGATCACTCAAATTGCATTCTTCATGTGAAGTGCACACGAAACTTCACGCTCAATTGATGTTAGCATGTTTCTAAGCTAACAACATGATGCTCTGGTTGATTAGCCTAAAAATTCAATAAACACAAATATTGGTTAAATAGTAGTTCAAAAGGGATTACATTTAAAAATAATGATATTTAAAATGTATAAAAAGAAAAATATTGGTTTACATTTCACATTATTTACTGGTATATTGTTTTGCCACTCACTAGAAAAATAATATTTTTAATTGGAATATTGTTTAGAAAATAATACCACACCAACTGAGAAACTTTTCAGGCTTTATTAATGTTAATGTTAATGTTTCTTACTGGCCATGAAACAGCATTTTACATTTTTAAAAGTATTTACCATTATAAATAATACTATTTATTCTATCTTTTTTTAAACTCGCTACTGGAAAAATAATATTTTTATAAGTATATTATTTAGAGATTAATACCACACCAATTGAGGACTTTTTCGGGTTTCATATATTTCTAACTGACAATGAAACGGCGTTTTAATATAGTTATTATAATAAATGACATTGATGCTCATGTACTTTTTTTCTGCAAATGTATATTTTAATATAAATTTAAGTTAGAAAATTATACCACACCAACTGAGAGACTTAAAATTTATAAAAGCTTTGAAAGTGCATTATATTAAATAAAAATATATATGTTTTATTTCCCGTGGCAATGGATTATATAGCAGTTTCCTCCTTGTGATAAACAATGCAGTCGTTATATCACTCTCTTGAACCACGTCTCGGTGAAACTGCACCTATCACAAAAGCATTGAGAGAGATTTTGTGATTCTGTTAGTCATATTTCAATTTTGGGGGATTTATGCAAGGAATATTTCACTTATTTGTCACCACTTGGAGCTCAGGAGCAAAAAAAAAATCTTACTGCAGAGATTATCTTATTGATAATCTTGCTTGAAATATATACTTTCAGTGGTCATTGTGATGATAAAAACTTATTTAGTTTATTTTTAGCACTTTAAATTGCATTTCTAGTCATCATAGGAGGTCTCATTTACTTGGAAATCTTTGATTACGGGTTGTCACATTATGCAAATTTTGCATAGCACTGTATGAAACCTGCATGAAAAACAAAAGATGAAGTTTTTTATTTTGTGACTCATCTGAATGCAATTATTTTCATTAAACCCCTCACAGCACTGCCGACACAGTGAACGCTTTCCTTTCAATCACTACAAAAATCTCAATAGCTGTAGTCAAGTACTTGAGCAGTATTTACCAACCTCACAGCGCACAAAGAAAACACTGATGTTTTTCATTCAGGTGCTTTAATGAGTAATCTTCACTGTATTGACAGAGCAAAGTCCATAAGCGACTTAAAAAGTGAGGTTTCTAAGAGCGCGAGCCATTTAGCAGGGCAAGCGAATGAAAGTGAAAGGTACAGGACGCCTTAAGTTGATTATCCAGCTTATGAAGGGCTTGCACTTAAATAGTAGACCTCAGGTGAACGCACGAGACCCAGCCGAGAGCAGCAGCTCCCTTACGCACTTTCTCACCCTGAACCATGAGGGATTTTAAGCAGGATTTTATTAGTACAGTGCGTACAGCTCTTTGTATAGTATGTCCTTTGTACCTGCTTTACTGGAAAGTGCTTAGTCATTATCAGTCCAGGGCGGCAGTTACCACAATTTCCTTATTTTAGTCATGTATTTCCTCCTATAAATGAAGGTTAACTCTGGATTTCCAGAGGATAACTCTGGATTTTTCACTTCATGAAAGGTGTATACGGACATAACTTAACAAACCCCTTGCGAAATCTGTAAGATATAAAATGTATATGTAAGAGATGATACAAATTTAGTTTGTCAATTTATTTAGTACTGCCCAGAGCAAGTTGCATGGCAAGTATATTTCAATACTAAACGCCTGTGAAGAGACGACTCAACGCCGGCCATATGTTATGCCCTAAATTATTAAACGATTAACTAAATGTATTTTTCCATGTACATTTCTGTAATGCACTTTACGTAAAGCTGCTTTGAAACAATATGTATTGTGAAAAGCACTATACAAATAAATTTGAATTGAATTGAATATATTTTACAAGACAAATACAATAAACATTTTGTCAATACAGTTTGTCTTGTTGAATATATATTTATGTAGATATCTATAATGTTAAAAAGTCATCAGTGCTAAAAACAAACAAAAAACAATGCACTTTTATGACACTTCTTATTTTTATTTAATTATAATAATTTATTTTATTTCATTTGATTATTTTTATTTAGCTTCATCAGTCCTTAATAAAACTCAAAATTCATTTTGAACCACCCTTCTTATTATATTATTGTGCTTTTTTATTATTATTTTATTTTATTTTTTTATTATTATTTATAGTTATTTTATAATAATATTAATTTTTACTTTTATTAATTCTTACTTTTATTTATTTTATTTTATTAGCTTCATCAGTGCTAAATAAAATAGAAAAAAAAATATGAAGAATATTCAAAATTGCAGTTTTTATTTGATTTTTATCTTCATCAGTGCTAAATAAATAAATGCATTTTTTATTAAACCTTTTTATTTGAAATATAATACAGATTTTTAATTACAGTGAAATCAATTCCTCATGTAAGAAACTTGTTTTTCTGGTACAGGCTCCTCAGCTTCCACTGAATTATTTTTCTAACACTTTCGATTCATGCAGTTTGTACTCCCTGACGTGGCGCCCTCATGACCCCAACCTCTCTACGGTCTGTCTTTGACTCTGTTTTTCCCTGTCTATCTCTCTGGTGCGTTGTTGTAAGCGAGCCCTTATAATCAGTGTTTCTGGCTAAATTAGAATAATTGCTGTGGCTGAGCGTCTGAGCTTCTTGACCTTTCTTTCGGTCACCTGCAGTGTTAACTACATTACAGCCGATGAAGTGAATCCACTGAAGGATGAGAGAGAGGAAGGCATGCAGGGTGAACATTAACCAAGCAAAGGGACAAATGACAGTTTGGAGGGGGAGGGACTGTGTGTTTGGAGGATGGGGGTGGGGATTTGAAACCCAAACAGCCAAAGAGCACGCTCGGCTCCGCCCCCTCATGAATAATGCACGATGCTTCGGGTTGTCCCTGCTGATAGGAGTCAGCTGGAGGAAGTGGCTGGTTGCTGGGTTTACCGGCTGAGAGAGCAAGTCCTGGCTTGTATTGTCTGTTTGTGTGTGTGTGCACATTTGCCTCTGTCTACTCCAAAGAAGGAACTTGGATGTAGGACAGCTGGATCTTCATTGCATCTTGTTCCGCAACACATCCGTGTTTATCAGCTTCACCTCTCCAACAGGATTTACACTGGGGACATGTAACCTCTCCAGCAAGGCTTTGTCTGTCTGTGTGTGTGTGTAAAGGAGGTAACCACCTCCTTCTAAAGGATTCACCAATGCATTCCTGTTGGAAAATGAAGATTCAGGTACAAATGCTGCGATGTTTTGGTGTTGTCTTTCCTCTGTTTGTCAGCGACCTGTGGCCGAGGCTGTGTGTGTTTGTGTGTCATTGTGCTCATGTGAAAGGCGAGCTGTGCGATCGCTGTCTCCATGGTTGCTATTGAGGGGCCTGTTGTTGTGTTATGGAGATGAGGCAGCTTCTGTTCACTAGTGCCAGTTTCAGCATCAGCTGTGAGCAGAATGCTGTTTTTTTCTTAAGTAAACAGTGCCGACATTTATTGTGCATTTTCTATTTCCTGGTTGTGACAACCCTTTCCGCTCTCTACTTCTCGCTGTAAATGTGTGATCAGGTGAGGGCTTTTATTGTTGATAGCAAGACTGCACTACTGTTGAATTTGTTTTGTTCTTTTGAATCTCATGTTATTCTGACCAACCAGATGGCTTGAGCTTATGTTTAGCTACACATATAGAGCACTTCCTTTATTTTCAACTCAATATAGGAACTGTAATTGCATGTTTTTTGGGGGGTTGCAGACATGCAATTATCAATCATAAAGTGTCTGGAAAGATTCATTTGTTTCTTATGCGGATTATTGGATGGTTTTGGCACTTATGGACTTACTAACCAGGCATATATTATACTGAACCTTAAGTGGTGACTAAACGCTTTGGCAATTTTTTTTTATCTCAATATTATTTCAATATTTTATTTCAATATTACTATGAGACTAAAAGGCCCTTACAATTATTAACATGACACAGGCTGAATTGGAAAATGAACACATTTAGGGTTCATGTACGGATGCACCAATATTAATATTCCTGCAGAAACTGATAAGCTGATCATTGATTTCATGTTATGGCTGATAAATGACTGATATTAAAATCCTGTATGACTTTTATATAGCTTTCTTCTGTGGAGCATAAAAGATGATATTTTAATGAATGTTGATAGCTATGGTTTCAGTTCCCATTGGCCTCCATTGTTTGGACAAAAAATACAATAGGAGTCAGTGGGAACTAAAACGATAAATGGTTAAATATTGACAGTATGAGTTAATATATATCTTCAGATAACTAACTGAGTTATCTTGCATTCCTTGTTTGAATTTGGTAGCCAATAACGTGTCAATCAAAACACACTGGTTGTGTCCTAAAGCTTAGGCACCACATCAGACAACAGCTTCGCAGGCAGCATTTGTGCGCACAGGTATCTCTGATTTCGGACAGACTTCTGAGGCAGTGTTACGGTTTAATGCTCTTTGACAAAATAGAGAGAGCTTTGTAAATAACGAAGTGAATATTTAAAGACTAAAATAGGAAATACTCTCTATGTATTACACCAATAGTGGAAAATTTTGGTCATAAACACACAAATTGACCATCAAATGCAACATTTTTTTTTTTACTTAACTGTTACAGAAAGGAACGCACAGGATTGTGGGATAGCAAAGTTAGCGTGAGGACTTTGCTGTCTAGGCTGCCTTCATATATTGATCAGATGAAGGTATCTCATGAAACGGGAAGTGAAGCTAACATTGGATTTGAACTTCTGTATATTTAACAACCTGTCATGCTACCTGTACATTATGGCATTTGGCTTCTACAAAGTGACTAAGATGAATTTGCACCAGAATTCTGTTGAGTTTGATTGGACATCAACACTGAAAGATATGGGACAAGTTTTCTCCTTTCTATTGACGAACACAGTTCGGTAATTTGAACTGTCTCTCAGCCATTATGTGTCATTAAAATCTCAATGATGGTCTGATACAGTAGATATTATAACACTGGCTAAATCCATCATTACACTCAGTACTTTAATTTGAGTTGATCTGACTGAAACAACCCAGCAATAGAGACACACGTGTCTGTGACAGTGCACGAGCAAATCGCATCATTGACGGACGCACAAAATCGTAGGCTTTGTGTGAAATCCTCTTGTTGGAGGGGGCAGACTGAGATTAGCGATCACATGCGCCCCCGCCCCCCCCCCCAAACCAGCTTAAAACCTGTGGGATAGAGGAAGTCATGAGCGAAGTGTGCCTGTGTCAACAAAAAACAATTATCTGGCCATCTTCGCTCCAGACCAGAGAGTCAGACACGGGCAGATACACATTTTCATTTGGGATGACTCAGTGATTTAAGGGAGATGAAAAGCCTGAGGGTTCTGCTGTACACTACAGATTATCCCTATTACTGCCATGCGGTTTCTCTTCTACCACTCTGCCATCTGATTCACAGGAGCCCTACGTAGTGCTCACTTCTCCCTACACGCTGAGAAGATAGATCTGTAGAAGATCACTTCACTTAGCAAAATCTGTTCGATTGGGATGACCTGCTACATCATCAAATTTCAACATTAAGACAGTACTTGAGTTGTGCAGGGGCTCAAAAGGAGAATTTGATGACATTACCACTCTCTCTCCTCTCTTTTACTTATATATATATATATATATATATATATATATATATATATATAAATATAAATATATGACCTCTGAAGGTTAGGGCTGGAGCCTATCCCAGTATCTTAGGCCAAAAGTAGGGGAAAGCAACCTGGACAGATAGCCAGTCCATCATAGCCATCATTAGTAGATGCATGTTGTTGTTATTATATATATATATATATATATATTAGTATTGTTGTTTAAATTGCAAAGATTGCTCACACAAAGATATTGTATGACTTGGAATATAGCGCACAATTTAAATGGCCTTATGTACACTATACTTCTCAAAAGTTTAGGGTCGGTAAAATGGGTTTAGAAAAAAATAGTAACAATATAAATGTTGTTATTGTCAATTTTGATTCATTTAATGCTTCCTGGCTAAATATACATACTAATTTCTTTAAAAAAAAACATGTAGTGTACATCAATATGTAGGCTAAAATATGTGTAAAATAGAAATCATTATATAATACCTATGCATTTAGTAATAAATTACTGTACTGTTTAATCTAAAAATATGTGACTGGAGGGAAATAATGACTTACATTTTGCTCATTCAAAGCTGTTTTGTCACTTGGATTGATAGCTCAATTTGTGTGATCTATTTTTGTTGTTTTTGTAATTTTTGGAGCTTGACAGATGCGTTAACAGAACTTGCAAAAAAGCTCTTTGTGATCAGTAGGAATAATTTACAGGTTTAGAACAACATGAGCGTGAGTGAATAATGACAGCATTTTATTTTTTGTGCGAATATCCCGTTAAGTTTAGCAAATGCACAATGTCATTTATGCATTCAAACCTCATTATCATATATATTTGCATATTAACTTGCTTATATGTCTGATTATGTTTGCTGCATTTCCAGTGTCATTGTGTTGTAGATAATTATGTACTACATCATGTGGTTTGAGAGACTGAAGCAGATTGTTTATCATCTATGAATGACCTCGCATTTGCATTTAGACATGAGGGAACCGCCCAGTGGGACACTGGGGAACACAGAGGTCCTGGTGTCAGAAAACTAATTAGTCTTGACTAGCTTGAGTTAATTAGGAGTGTATTTTATTCCAACATCAGAAAATAATAAATAATCTGAACGTGAACAAGCAAAATACAGTTTTAGTTTCGTTTTTACATAGGAATGTAGTTTCTCTTTGAGATTCGAACAATAACAGGAGTAGGCTGTTATATTTGGACTTTCAATATTACTTATACTCACTTGTGTTCTCTTACCTTCACTTTCATTTCACTTCTTATTCTTCTGGAGGTTTAATGTTCAGAATTCTTATTTCTTGTATGCTAATGTAATATTACTAATACGATACGACTGTAGGAGGCAAATAAGGCTGTGGTCACAGCCCACTAGTAGTTCGGTTCATTTGATCCGGACCATAAAATGTTTTGTTTGGCGTTCAAAACTGCATTTTTAATACCAAACCTAAAGGCATAGGGATAAATTCACAACCTTAGCTTTTATGACATATTGCCTGACACAGAGCACATGCAAAACAACACTGTGTGGTGGGATAAATGCTCTCGCTGTATATGCATAACCTACTTTTATGGTATTTTGACCTGCTGAGAACTCGTGAAGAGCTTATAAAATGTTTAAAGGGGTCAAAACCGAGGCATGATCACACAAACGAAGATCTTCTGTGAGGAGAAGAGGTTCTGATACCTGATGGGCAACTATGATGAGAAAAAACATTTCGGTTTTAGCGTCTCATCTTCCTGTTTTTGGTTTGTTTACATCCACGTTACGTTCAGATTTCATTTGAACCGCACCAGAGTTTGTTTGGAAGCGGACAAAGACCCAATTTTTCCCATTGAACCAAACATTGCAAAGCAAACATTGAGACATTTGCAGTTAGGAGTAGGCAATTTTCAGTTTAACTTTTGATGATATACATTGTAATTCAAAGCATGCATATCGTAAAATAAAGAATAATGATGTTCAACTAAAAGAGAAAATACTTGTTGTGGTTAAAAACACACACACACACACACGCATATTGTAATTTTATAATTTTTTATCAGTTTTTAACCACAAGTATTTTCTCTTTTAGTTGAACTTTGTCTTCCATGTCAAACTCACTGCTAAATATAAACCAGTTATAAATACCACTGGTTAATCCAAATGTATTCAAATAATCTACAGCTTAATGCTTTAAGTGTACTTCTTCATTCCTCACTCTGGTGTAAATGTAGTTTGTGGTTGAGTATGGTTAAGTGAAACAGAAGTGTGGATGTTAACCCTGTTCCCCATTTCATTTGCTGAGAAATGACCGTTTCCTGTGATTCAGTAGAGATAGCGCTCCGGTGCTCGGCCTTCTGTCAGCTGAGCTGATTCTAACGGTTCTTTTCGGATCATGTGATCTCGGGTTCATGGGCCTCAGAGGGCTGGCGTTTGTTTGACATGTCAGATGGGTAATCTGCTGATCTCAGCTGAAAAGTGACCCATAATTGTTGTCATTGCCCAGTATATGAATCCTTCTCTGTCTGTGTGCTGATTATTTGATATGGAAATTTGAGCTTCCATTGTGTAAAAATTAAGCTCAAACAGGAAAATACTTCCAAGCGTATTTCCTGTAAGATAGGGTTACATTCCCAGTGTCTCTTGGCATGAAAATCGTTTCCTGCAATCACATTATCCACTATAATACATTTTAATGTTATTTAGGTTGTAAATGAATCCTATTTATGCTGACGTGTCATTTTAGAAATCATAGATGGAAAGCAGATTGTACTGTAGTGTGTAATGTGTGTGTGATTCAAAGCTTTTGATTAGTTTAAAGTATATGTTTGAATGGGGTGTGATGCACGGCTGAATTGCAAATCTAATCACTTGTTTATGTCAAGTTAAATACTGCATGAAATTCAATGCAGAAGTGGATGATCCCAGCATGCTTTGCGCGTGACAGGATTTGAAAGTTTCTTGTTAAGGCTGGTTTGACTCTCACTACTGCTATTTGTGAAACCGCTGTGATCTGCAAAATAAACAGAAAAAAACTTTGTTTCAGTTCGAGTGTGCACTGCATAATCTGAACTAAATCTAGATTAAAAAAATAGAAAAAAAAGACAAACGTTGATGTCTTGAGAGAGGCTGACCAGAAAGTTTGAAGGTTTTCAGTTTGAAGTTTAATATATCGGAAAGTTGTTGCTAGAATATTTTACCATGAATTAGCACATTGCTAATTTTTTTTTTTGCATGAATAGAATGGTGGCATTATTTAACACATTTTTTAATCAACACATTGCTAAGATGTTTTAACATGTGGCTAGCATGTTTCTACCATGCTTAAGCACATTGCTAGTATGAATTAGCACAGCATGTTTTAGCATGTTTCTAGCATGAAATTCGGCCATAGCTAATAATTATATAGCATCTATGATAGTTATGGCCCTGCTGTGACGTTAACCGAAGGCTATTGAAGCCTATAGCTTCAACTTCCTGTTTCAGTGTGATTTACGTCAACACAGGACAGAAAATTGTATCAAACTATTTCATGGTCTTTAATGCTGTTTTGCTCTCTGTCCCTCTGGACTCATTGTTGGCATCATAATCAGAACATCTATTTTTCCTGTATCTGTTTACTGTGTATGGCTTAATTTAGTTGTGGTGGAGGATGTTGCTGCCTTGCAGGAAGCATTAACATGAAATATGACGTGCGAGTCGCTCGATTATTGTCTCCTGAAAGGAAATATCTATAACTAAATGTGAAAGCCGAAATTTCATCAGCCCGATATTCAGGCTGCATTTCACCCTTCCTTCAGATCGTGATGTTTGTTCTGTTGATTTAATTCTACTGCTTCCTTTTCACTCTCTTCATCTTATTTTGCTTTCTCTCGCTCTCTAATTAATGATCTCTCATGAATTATCATGTTTCTAGCATGATTTAGCATGAAAAATGCTAATGTTGCATCACTGATTAGTCATCGACTCTCTCCGTTTACACACAGCGGTAATAACTCTCTTAATAATAAGTAAAGAATAATTTACAATGTGCTGTTGAGTTATTAGAAAATAATGCACACCTTAAGTGGTAATGTGGCCACGACGCAAAACGGACTGTGCATTATTTTCGAATAATTCAACGGACAGAAGTCAATTGTTCTAATACTATGGTTACCACATCTTAAAACTTTGTTCAGAAGTTCTATTTCAAGACATTTGTCAGGTTTTGTCCTTAAAATGCTATTGTGTGCAGGGATTATTTTTTATACATCTCATCTCATTCCTCCGGTGTTAATATCAAAACGTCATTTTAGAGCTAGTTACAGAGGCTTAAGCCAATGATAGCAGACGAATGGAGTCATTAATGAGAGAGAGAGAGAGAGAGAGGTTAAGCATAGTTTGTCTGTCTCTCAACCGTGTTTGGCCGCAGTGTATCTACTAATAGCTTAACTGTAAGTTCATCTGCTCCAAGAACAGCACCGGTCTTACCTCACTAGTCAGAAATGTCATGTAGCTTTTAAGATCCTGAACTATTTTACTGAAAATATTGCCAGAGCAACATGTTTCTGTGCGAGCGTGTGTCCGTACTGTTTGAGTGGGAGAAAGAGAGAAGCCTATGTGCTTTCCGTACATATTAAAGCTTAATTTTGTGGCAAAAATATGGAAATAATTTGTCTTTTTTTTTCTTATTGTTTGCTATATTTATTTGCTTAGTTAGTCAGTGTCATTGGGGGTTTAGGTCCTTTTGTTGTTAGTCTGTAAGGACCTTTTGAAATAATTGAAATCATTTGGTGAAGTGATATGGAACTGTAATGCGGTCAAAACCTGCCTTATACTATGCAATGTCTTGGGAATTGACCAGGGTTGAATTCTTCATTATTATTCATTGCACTTGCAGTTTCTCAAATTATCACACTTGGTTGTACCCAAACGATATCTGAGATGCGACATTTGTTTTAGAAGAGATCTATTGTTACTTTTCAAAGGGTCCACTATCCTAGCAACCCCTCTAAACTCCCTAACAACGTCATTACAATGCTTTGGCAACCAACTAGAAGCAATGTATTGTCTAAGTGTTTCACAGGCAAGAGTCACTTCAAACAATGCTATCTTTTTTTTACTATGATGCTATCCTGTCAGTCTATCTCCTTTTGCACCAGATGGCTTAAAATTAGAAGATTTAAGTAATTCAAAAGTTATTAACTGGTCTAAATTTAGTTTATTGTATGTTGTATTATCTTTAATACTTCCACAACCTAACTGTTTGATTTACAAAGTGTACAATCATTTATATTGGGCATGTATAGTCACTTCCAGGGGATTTTTTTCCCCACAAGTCTTGCTTAATTTGTGACGCAGGTACAGATGCTGTTTATTTTTGCTCTTTAATCTCCAGAACCATGATCACATCCTTTTACCGTAATGCTTTAAGGAACCATGAGTCTCTTGTTTTGGTAATGAGAAACCGGTTCTGGGAACGTCCTAAGAATCTGATTGTGCCATTAAGGGCATTCAAACATTAACTGGTAGGAAGTGAAGAATAGAGAGATGAAAATAGAAAGACTGTGATGGTGGTGGTGATGTTGTAGCAGTGCTGTCTCATTTGCGGTCCTCTTCCCCCTGACTGCCGTTGTTGCGTTGAGCTGTCTGAGGCAATGAGACATGGAGATGGGGAATCTCTGAGATGGAGGAAGAGAGCAGTCAGCTGAGGAAGTGTAGATGGCCATCTGTCACTGCAGGTCTCCACTCACTCAGCGCTGATAACAACCTCTGCTCACCCAGTAGGATAATTCAATCTTCTCCATGAGCCATGTCATGCCCATCACTCTGGTCCTCGGAGACCAGAAACTCTCAACAAAGCTTTACCAATGTGTGACTGTGCAAATCATGATGTCATATTGCTGAGGTATTGATGTAAATTCCACAACTAAGACTTTAAAAAAAATTAACCTGGCAAGTGATAAAAGATAGCTTTCCAGAACTTCTGTTGACATTCTTGCTTTATAGTTTATACTTGTATGGCCTTATTCAGAGTAGCCCCGTCCTGCTTTTCATAACTGCAAGGCCATCACCATGACTTAAACTGAAGGGACAATTTTTGTTTGTGTGTGTGTGTGGGTAGTTTTAATTTTGGGGTTGGGGTTATGTCATAAATGTAATGTTCTTTTTATTTAAAGGGATTAAAGAAATAAAGGATTTAACACTTTGGCAGATGCTAGTAATACAATCTGTTGTAAAATAATTAGGGCTGTCAAATGAATAATCATGATTAATCACATCCAAAATAAAAGTTTTTGTTTCCATAACATATGTGGGTGCACTGTGTATAATTATTTTGTATATATATAAATACACACACATACATGTATATTTTAAGAAAAAAATATTGTTTATATATAAAATATTTATATTTATATATAATACAAATTATATATAAATCTATATATAGTATATACATGAAAATATTTCTTAAATATATACAAGCATGTGTGTGTGTGTGTGTGTATATATATATATATATATATATAAAATAATTGTACATTGTGCACCCACATATATTATGTAAACACAAACTTTTATTTTGGATGTGATTAATCACAATTAATCATTTGACAGCCCTAAAAATAATGCATTTGTAACTATTTTCAAATAATATTTCTATTTTAAAATATGCCCATTCACTCTTAATCGTATGCCTAACATATCTCTGTTTGTTTCCTGTCTCTCACATTCAACGGCGAATTACATTGCACAAATAGCATAAATTATAAACAGTAGAAAATTTAGAAATTTGGCAAAACTGAAATAGTTCACATCATTGAATATTGCTTGCAATTCTCTCTTAAAACACACAGTATTAAAAAAACGTATATTTTACCCTGCTCTCTGTTACTGTTAAATCTGATGCATCGGATTGGAATTCACACTTGTCTTCTGTAAACAGTAAAACCCGCCTCCTTTGATTTGATTGGTCATCTCACTATTTTGACATTGATGAGAGCTATTAGATTGCTAAAGCAGGTCATCCTATGTGAGACACATAGGCAGCATATCTGGGATTGTTCCATAAGGGGTTTGATGTCATGACTGCTTTGTTTCCAGGCGGACCGTAAAAGAGTGCAACACACACTTTTCCCGGAAATCCTGGAGAAATCAACCAAACAGATGACGACTCCGTTGATGATGTCAGAGGCTGACACTACCCTAAAGTTGATGTCTATGGTAGTTACGGCACTGCTTAACTGTGATTGAAAAAACTTCTGATTGGCTGTGTAATAAAGCAGATTTATGTTTACATATTGCTTGCAACTTCCGGGGTGTGTTTCCCGTACAGCGACATAACTCATCGCTGAACATGCATCGTTGAAGAAATCGACTAGCTTGTCACGACTGTTTCCCGAAACCTTACTGTCACAAATTTGACCCTCAACCACATTGGTTAATGATGCCATGCATATGGTGGATTAACAACTTAATTTAAAGAATCCGTTTTAGAAGAATCATGCTAGATTTTCTTTCATTTGAGGACTAATTTGCTTTATTTCCATATTCAATCATTCAATTATCATACTAGAGCACGTACGCACATGCCCGCTCTTCAAAAACAGCCCTTTAAATCTCTTGACAAACTAAAAGACGTAAATGACATTTTTATACAGTATATTAGAAATAAAATAAATATATTTCATTGAATGTCAGCTTGCTTATTTGTCTTAAGATAATGATTCATTAAGTCCACTTGTCAAGCAAACAAGAAACTCTGCTTCTAACCACAGGTCTAGAGCCGTCGTTCCAAACACACAACTTTGCGATGCTGTTTGCGAATGTCCGTTGGAACGATGGTTTCGGGAAACACCGACTCGTTGTACCATGCTGATAACGACGGAACTTGCAACCATTGTTGGCTATGATGCTTTCGGGAAACGCACCCCTGGTTAGGACACGATGATAGTCATGTACATCAGAGTCAGGTAAATTTCCCAAACAATTATATTCAGGACTGTTATTAGCAGTGTAACCTCAGACAGTGCTCCCACTAAACGCCCACAGACAGTTCAAGGACTGTTTGATGCACACACACACACTACACTCAAACTGCAAGAGTATCCTGAAATCACCCGTTGCAATAGATCTGAGGTTTTCAAACTTTTTGATGGCAATGGTAATATCATGATATGCTTTTGAGGACTCCCTTACCTAAAATATAATGCCACCTACTGTATGTATTTTCATAGAAAGCAGTATGAGAAAAATCTTAATGTAAAAGTGTTATTATCCTTCATTTATCCTAAATGAATTGAATATAATGAATTATACTAAAACCAAAAACAAATTTAAATAGAATGCCTATCTTTCAAATAAAAAATAAAATATTTATTAGTAATATCAAAAAATAAGTTGCACTCGCATAGTCACAAATGGAAAAAAAGATCTGTTGCTACTTCCATTTCTTCACAACTTTTGTTTAAAGACAAGCGTTTTAAACCTCCGTCTTATTTTTGTAGCTTTTTTGTGTTTCTTATTCTGTTTCAATGAAGTGAGTACTCTGGATTAGCTCAAGTTTCCAAGGTTCTTGCCGTTTGAGTCTGAAAAGCATATTTAAGACTTGAGTTTGAGACATCTATTAGAAAATGAACAAGATGTTGTTTGAAGCTAGTCCCAAACTAAAATGCATTATGTCAGTGCAAGTTTAGCTTACAGCTAAAACAGCACATCTTAAAATATGTCAGTGCCATTGTTTTGTCTTTACGCACACCAGTATTGCTTTTTTCTATGGCACATTTAGAAAATCTACTTAAACGTCCGAATTGAACTAAGGCCTAATCCTGGCTTAATATAAGCCCTATCTGTGCAACCAGGCCTACATGTTGGTCAGACGGTCTCTTCCAGTCTAAGTGGGTGGTTGTGAAGTGACTTATAAGAAGCTTTTTCCCCAATATGACAGATGGAGTATTGCAGTAAACACTGGCAACATTTTTACCCATGGTTATATCTAGCAGTTCCTCCCGTTTCTATGGATCATATATGCCACAAGACTGAGACTAAATGGGGCAGGATGCCTAACTTTACCTAATTCAGTGTAGCCTGAGGTCAGGAAGATGCCTCACATGCTGATAGGAGCAGACAGAAGCCACAGAGACGGCTGCCATGTTCACTGTACCCTGCAGTCTTCTTTTAAAAGCTTGACAGTGTTATCAGAGGCTTATGTTAACATGCGCTCACTGAGATGGTGGAGGGGTGCATTATTTGAGCACACTGAGTGATTTGTATATACCTCAAACTTCACCATGCTGTTTTCTCCTCTAATCGTCCCTGCCAAATTACATTCAAGCACCAGGCATGCATTTGTCATCTCATTATATTGTCTGTGCACTCATGGCAACCTTGGAGTCTGGCTCATTATTCTGGATCTGCCCACACACTTGATGAAGCCTGTGCAGATCCATAACAACAATGTATTAGCACTTGATTTCTGCTGTTGCTGTTTACACAGACACACACCTGGAATGCTTGTAAACATCCAGCCTCATATCTGCATTGTATGATTTTCTTGTTGGTTTTATAATAGTTTTTTTTTTTTTTTTTAATCATGTCCTGTTGTGTATGGGGAAACGGCAAAAGTGCAAATCAGTGCAAATCGATTAACCCAAACAGAACGGACAGTGCAGAGCGTGATGTGAGCACCTCGAGCATGTGTATTCTTGTGTGGCTCAATGGATTGAGCTGCTCGGAACAATCTGAACACCGCTGTGCAAACCAGTGCTGTGTGACCCATTTCAGTTCGGCACGACCTCTGTTATGAAAGCCTATGAGAACATCAAATGACTTGACTTGTTGTTGAAAACACATCAAGCGTGTTGATGAGGAAAACAGTTAAATTTACACTACCATTCTTGCTTTTGGGACCTGTAAAAGATAGATAGATAGATAGATAGATAGATAGATAGATAGATAGATAGATAGATAGATAGATAGATAGATAGATAGATAGATAGATATTTTTTCTGAAATTAAAACTTTAATACAGCTGGGATACATTCAATGGGGTAAAAAGTAACTGAAAAGCACAATTTAAAAGGATTTAAATTATTTTATTATACCATTTTTATAATATTTCAAAAGATTTCCATTTCAAATGCTGTTCTTGAACAATCCATTGATCAAAGAAAAATTATTCTGGTTTCCACCAATAAATTAAGCAGCTACTGTTTTCAACATTGATAATATGAAATGTTTCTTGAGCATATTATAATGATTTCTAAAAGATCATGAAACACTAGAAACTAAAAATTCAGCTTTGCCATCAAAGGGATAAATTATTATTGTTATATTATTATTTTATTTGTACAATTATTACTTTTTTTCTGTATTTTCTAATGAAATAACTGCAGCCTTGAGCATGAGAAACTTTTTTAAAAACATAATGGAATAGTGTACTGTATGTAGTTCTATTTTTTATTTATTTATTTTTGCTATTTAGTATTTACCATGTTTATAGGTCACATGAAGCATCCTGTCAAATATGGGTTTCTTTGAAACAATTAATATTAGCAATTGCACTCTTATTTATAAAGTGAGGTATTAGTAATCAGTGCTGGTTTTAGTACATGATCTACATGACAAGTCGTGTTTCTGGTAGTCAGAGCAGCTGGAAATGAAGCGTCCTCTTATGTGTAACTGTAGGGCTCTTGACTCTCTCCAGTGTTCTGTCTCACGTCAACAACTGATACTGATTCATCTCAGCATTTCTTATTTCCACCGTTTTTGAAAAATGTCCTGATTGCACTTGAATGTGGATGCTATTGAGCTCCAAACTGACAGAAAAAGTACCATAAAAGCATCCTAAAAGTGGTCCATCTGATCCGTGTGCTTTAATCAATGTTTTCTGAAGCCAATCAGCATTGTTTAATCAACCAGATTGAAATTGAATTTATTCATTTCAAGCTCTCAAATCATTAGATGTTCATCAGGTTTGATGTCAGTGACAACATTAGTTCTCAACCTTTACTTATATTCCTTTAAAAATCTTCACATCCAGTCATTTTCTAATAAAATATCCCTTGTGTATGATGCATAAAATCCTATACCCTTTAATTATAAGTCAATTTAAAATGCAAAACATTTAAAAAAAAATCAAAAACCTAGTTGCACATAATCAATGTTTAGTTTGAAATACAAGTTCACAAAAGAGGGAAAACACGAAACATAAAAATAAACTAGGAAAATCCACACACTATAAACAATAAGACGTTGCAATAAATATTAGACAATATTTTTCATTAAAATAAAATTTTAAATAGATGATGAAAAATGAAATTTCAGTGTGGTTTTTGACTTTTGGTCATGTGAGAAAAGATTAAGTGTTTTGATGTCTAGAATGGCTGATATTCTATTTAATAGCAGAAAGACAGTAACCAGTAGGGATTTAGCACTCCTCTGCCATCTCCATGGTAACAGCACAGGGCTGGAGACATGAGTAAAAAGCACAGGAATGATTAAAGATAAGAGCATGTCCTTCTGTTGCTGCACATGCTCACACACATATTGGGTCCTCCTCACCATTAGAGTTCAGTTCAGAGGAAAAACAATGAGCTCACATTGTGCCAAAGGGCTCTTTGTTGCAGAGCTTTTCTCTGCCAAGCACTGATATTAGCACCATTTCTGTCTCATAATTCACACGCGACTGGAAACGCTAAACGAGCATGTGCATGTTTTCTTTTGCTCCAAATGTAATCTTGCTGGTTGTTTGGAAATGGGTTTTGTGTGTGTGTGTGCTATAAATGATGTGAGACTAAAAGAAGATTTTGTTTGGTTGACTCCCATGAGCCCTCTCAAGAACATGACTGAATCATAAGAAATTATATTTGGTATATAGGCCTGTACACTAGCCTATAAAAGTTTGTGGAAATGTTATATTCCAGATGCATTCAATTGGTTAAAAAGTGACATTAATACATTTGACTTCATATTCATCAAAGTACTATAGGAAATTGGATTAGAACAAGATAAAAATGTTAATATGATATTGTTTCTGTGTAAGTGATTTTCTGTGTAGGCCTGCATTCAGTCAGCCTGGCTGTGAGCCCCTTCTTTTAGACACTTACAATCTAGAGCTTGGTCTATTTTTAACTTGATGATTTGAAACAAGAAAAGAGTAAACATGCCGAAGACTGAACACAATGACAATCGGTACATGAATAGACATCATTAGTTGTCATGAAAGAGGAAAGGTTGGGTTTGCTCAGGGGTTCTCTGTTGTTGTTATTCGAGTCTAACGACAATTTAGCCACGCAATAAGGAATGTCAGTAGAAATACAAAAACCTGAGCCCAAATTATGTCGTTTTTTTGTTGTTGTTTTTTTAAATCACAAGCATAGAAAATCACAAACAATGTGCATTTTAAAGCAATGAGTTTTGGTTCGGCGATTCGGTACTCTTTTAGAAGTTGTGTAATAGCGCCCCCTAGGTATAACAGTGAAAACATAGAAAGCTGGAAAATTTTGTCAATGGCCGGAAAGTGCCGTCTCATAAATTATGGAAAAATTCCGTCAGCAAAAGAGTTAACCAAAACCGAATTGATTACTATTCATTGACGAGGCTGTTTCGAACTGTTGCAGATGAACAACATCTTCTCTTTAAGTCTCCCTAAATGCTGAACGATCAGCCATTTAATCAGTCTATCACTATTACAAGCCTTTCTCTTTCCTTCTTAAAGCACGTAAAGATGCAGTAAACTGAGCATGACAACACGCTTGTAGCCAATCAGCAGTAGGGGGCGTGTCCTCTCATGATGGGGGAGGAGAGAAAGTGAGCAAGAGTTAGATGTGAAGAAAAACTGTAGAATGAAAGATGCCTGAGGCTGAAAGACATTGCAAAAGAGAAAAGGAAAGGTCAGAGGAATATCACTGGGAAAAGTAGTTTTGATCAAACAAGAGCTTTAGGATCCATGCTAATATAAGCGCTGGAGGGACCAGGCCTGATAACGGATGCTGAGGTTATGTAGTTTTGCTCCATATGTGAGTAACGTTGCTTTTGCTGTTTAACAGAATCAAGATATGCTAGTTGTAATGCTAGCTATAGTAACAGGACAGTTTTGAGTGCTAATGGCGACTAACAACCAACTCTTGCTTGAATGTGTACTGTATGTTAATTTTTGTTCTCGTTATGCATTTGTCATCATATATATATATATATATATATATATATATATATATACAGTATGTATATATATATATATATATATATATTCGCAAAGCAATATTTTTCTTTGCTTCAGCTTTGATAAAGAGACATTCCCTCTTGCATTACGTGTTTTGTGCATTTTGGGGGCGGAGCAAAGCAGAGAATCGTGTGTTTGTTTGGGTTGATTTCAAATATCAACAGTGTTTCTCCGAAATCGCTTACTGCAACTTTAATATGCACCATTTCATTATATTGCAGTTGAACAAATCAGTTTCTCAGAGAACAGCTGTGGTAATATAGCAACCCTCTCATAAGTGACCTATAAATAATATGACACTGCAGGAAAAATACATCTCTTCTCAATGCTTAAGGGTGGAATTAACCAGCTGAGAAATATTTGAGCATAAAGACCATTAATTAATGCAGTCATATAGTTAAATCACACAAAATGTATTTCCTTTCTGTGATGGAGTATTTAATCCTTTTAAAGATTCTTAAATTTGCAGTGTTATTAAAAAAACCTTTTTAGCAGTCAGTTCCAGGAGACGTTGTACTTGTTCTCATAGTTTCTTCTGCAATAAATTCTAAGCACTGTTCTTAAACTTTTTCTTTCTTCCACAGAATGAGAAAACGCTTGGTCATTCTGCAAGCAGGTCCAGCAACATTTCAAAGGTATGAAAATCCATTTCCTTCTCTTCTTCAACTGAGACTGAGCGAGTGGCTTAGCTTTCTAGGGGGTCTGCACCTGCTATCTACAAATACGTTTTTCATTTTCCTCAAACTTTGTTCTTTTAAAATTTCTAAGCATTTCAAACAGAAATATATGTATTTGCCTGATGCAAAGGAGATAGCAAGGACATTTTGTCTGACCTAGAAGCAAGAAAAAAAGTGCAGCAGACAATAACAAAATCTCAAGAGCTCATTTTATGCTTATGTAGTCTCTTTCGCTGTGGTTATTTTTTCAGGTCAAGGAAGCTTTGTACTTTATTATCCAATCTTGAATTTACATTTTCACCTGTTTATCTGTCTGATATTATCCAATCTTGAATTCACGTTTTCACCTGTTTATCTGTCTGATATTTAATGAATGCCATGTGTCGTAGGCTTTCTATGCAACTATGCAAATGAGACCTGAATGCTAGTTTTGTCATAAATATAGACCATTTCACAAGATGTAAACACTGGTCCAGAAGCACTTCCTGTTTCAGTTTGTAACTGTTTTCTTTATTTCACATGTAAAGAAAACATCTTAAAGATGTTTGTTTAACTTTTTGATTCAGTTTTAAATGTTGATTGTATTTTATCCCAGCTTTTATGTAGTGTTAAAAAACTGAAACAGGAAGTGCTTCTGGACCAGTGTTGTTTACATCTTTTGAAATGGTCTAGGCTACCGTACCATGCAGTGAATACTATACTCAATAGGCTATGCGTTGGCTGAACCACATTTGTGTGCTTATAATGTTTAAAATGTATTTAAATGAAATCGAAAAGAAGCAGAGTGGTGATTTATAACATATTTTGTTTTATTTTAGCCTAAAATGTACATACAGAGATAACCAGAGTAGCAGAGCGACTCAAGAACACGCTGTTCCATTAGCAGAATTACTGGACTCGCGTTCTCAGGAGTCATTCTCCGGAGTCGGACTTTGCGTAGGCTACATGGTATTGAGAAATGCCTAACAAGCCATAACTCCCACTTGCTCTGCAAGATTCTCCTCAAATGTTTGCACTATTATATGACAGTAGTTGATCTGAAATGGAAGACTGTTTACTGTAATGCACTACAATGGCTTTTGCACCCATGTTGAGAATATAGCGCGTACTTGCATTGTCACATTTTAGAAAGCGTCAGTAGCTAGAAGTGTTCCTGCACTTATACTCGTGTATAGTGTTTCCACTCTAATGAAAAAACAATGCCACTTTTGGTCTTCTTTCTTAGATTATTTATTAAAATTTGCCTGTGTTGCATGTTCTCGCATTGCATAATGATCTGCATTAAGACATTTTAAAATACATTGAGTGTAATCCATCTTATATTGCGAACATTCATGTATTTGTGTTTTTTTTTTTATCTAGTTATGCAACAGTGTTCCTTATTGGCATTTATTTTTTATTTTTAACATAAAATAACTTTGGAGTTAGATTCCGACTAAAAACGCAAACAGATTTGCTCTCACCATATTCAAATAAACCCTACCCCACATTGGTATTGATTTGACTATTTAAACATAGGAGTTCATGTTGGAATCATATCCGTCAGGCATTTTCACTCTAACGTGGTTCTCTTCCTCTTAGTGGAGATTTACTGCACTTCTGCGTAACTTTGAGCCTCTTAACAGATAAACCCTTCACACGAACTACTAGATGTCAGGGTCACCTGTTCTGAAAAACACTCTACTGGTGTAGCTCAAGACATTCAGCTTCTGAGGACTTTGGGTTCACGCTCAAGCCTTGAGCGCTTATGGACTGTTTTCACATTTCACAAACTTACAACGCTGATATTCTCACAGCAAAGTTCTTGTTCATTCTTCGTTTAGGAGGAAAACGATGTTTGAAATACCTTTTCAGCAGAATATCAGTTAGCAAACATGCCAACGCCACCCACACTGCTTGGACCAGCGTTTAGATGAAAATGTGATATTCTTTTTCCTCGGAATAACAAAAAAGGCACAACACAAATGACAGTGGTGAGAAAACATTAGTTAATTAGCGATGTGGACAGATTTGCGCCAGCCACATCAGTCATGTCATGTCATGTTTACAGTATTTTTATACCACTGCATGCAAAATATTGTTTTAAAGTAAGTATCTTTGTACTATTATACATGAAAAATAGTGTCTGTGTGTATTTTAATTAGAAGTAAATCTTCAATTAATACTTTAAAGCAGCTCATCCACAGTCCAGTGTGTTCAATTCATGTTCCCTTGGGATTGAACTGAGCCAGACTAAACAGAAGAAATGAACCGGTGAAGATTTCCACGTCAAAGAAGACAGAGCCTCAGAGCCACATCTGCCTATTACATAATCGCCATTAGGGATGGGCAACGATTAATCGCATCCAAAATAAAAGTTTGTGTTTACATAATATATGTGTGTGTAGTGTGTATAATTATTTTGTATATATAAATACCCACACATGCATGTATATATTTAAGAAAAATGCGTTATTAATATATCAAATATTTATATTTATATATAATATTAATTGTGAATAAATATATATATATATAAAATATATACATGCACATATTTCTTAAATATATACATGCATGTGTGGGTATTTATATATACAAATTAATTATACACAAACATATATTTTGTAAACACAAACTTTTATTTTGGATGCGATTAATCGCGATTAATCGTTGCCTATCTCTAATCGCCATGGATCAAGAGTAGTTTGAAGGGGTTTACCAGCGTGAGCGAACTTTTCCGGAAATTTAGCTTTGGCAAGCTGTTTCAAACTTCCAAAAAACAAACTTTGTTTTGGCCTGATTTTGTTCAAAATGACGTCCCACCGGTTAGTTCTTTGATTTCGCTTCAAGTATATCTCTTTATTTTGCACATACATCCGTACAGTGAACTCCCTAAATGTTTGTTCTCATAATTGTGCTTTTAGGAGTTCATTTACTTTTAAAGCCTCACTGTAGCATATTTTCAATTGACTGTTTTGCACCATGGAGCATCAGGATGATCTGCGTTCATCCCTAGCGGAAAGAAAGGTTTCATCATTCCAGAGCTCATTTGTTTCCGACAGGATTAATAACATAAGAGGTCCCATTACAGTTGTTATCATTTCAGTGTCCGACACGCACTCATGCTGCATGACAAGGTTTTGACTGCAGAGAAACCCAAAGGGTCCTAATAGGGGTCCATGGGGTGTTCCTGTCAGCTCTGTCATTTCAGCCGCACATTAAGCTATCAAACAAAACAACACACTCAACTGATCCATGCCAGTGTTGTTATTATCCAGATTCTTCCTGATTGGGGTGATCTCCCCAGCCTTAAAGGGATAATTCATCCAAAATATGAAATACCTTTTTTATTATTCATGTTGTTCCAATCCCATATGACTGACAAAGATGATATATTTTTTAAATGCATTTTTTGCCAGTCAATGGGGTTCAATCATGTTATGTAGGCACTACAGTGAAGATATCTTTTGTGTTTTACAATGAATAAATGATAATGTTTTTTCCAATGTTAATGTCCAATGTTCCAATGACACTGTAAAAAACATGTGTTTATAAATGCTTTAAAACGTATACATATATTTGCTTTAAAATTTGCTACTGTAAGTTAAGCAATTTTCATTTTTTTAAATAAGTTACACAATATTCAACTTTAATGTAATTTAAGTTGAAATAACAAACATCCAAGGTCATTGTACTTTGAATTTCAGGCAGCAACTTTTTTTTTTGAGCTAGCAACACTAGCTCAAACAATGGTGTGGTTTTGGGGCAGGAACATATATGTCTCTGACATATAGCAGACAGGAGGACTGTCGAGGTAAAATATGCTGAGTTTAAGTACATTTTTAAAGGAGGGTTGAACATCTGTTGTGAATCCCTCTACCTCCTCACATCCATCAAGTGTCACATGTGACTGACGGACCTTTTTTCTGCCAGCGTCTGCGTTCATTTCCATAATCATTCTGTAGACATACGCCTCAAATTGTACAATAATACAAACAATTAGCTGCAGAGTTGTTCCCGTCTGGGTTGAACAGTCTAGAAACAAAACCTTGCTTATTTAAAGGCATTTGTATTTAGTGCAGATTTCTGTACGCAACTTCTTCCTAATTTCCATTCGATTGCTTTTTAGGTTCAATCCAAAAGATCACCAGAAACTCAAATCCACCTCATTATGAAACATTCTCACTAACGTGAGTCACACTGGGTTTTTTCTCTTTTATGCAATAAGGCTATCAACGAAAAACCTACAATGTGCAATCATTTATTTCCTCATTCACATTAACAGTCCTTGAACTGACCTTTATTGCCAGAGTTACTGAACAGAGTTATCAAGTTTATAATGTAATCTTCTGAATCACAAGTTAATTCACTACATTTTATACCAGTAGTTTTCAGGAGGCCTTTATCCAGATCATCTGGAACAACTGGAAAACTAATTGGATTTTCGAATACATTTACATTTATTCATTTAGCTGACGCTTTTATCCAAAGCGACTTACAATCGCTTTATATGTCAGAGGTCGCGCGCCTCTGGAGCAACTAGGGGTTAAGTGTCTCGCTCAGGGACGCATTGGTGGATTCAAACCCGGGTCTCTCACACCAAAGGCATGTGTCTTATCCACTGCGCCATCACCACAAAATTGTGAACAAAGGGGGGCATATAGGTTGAGAATCACTGTTTTACATCATGTCTCTTTCAAAAGACTGATACTGACTTGTAGACATACTATAGGTGGATAATGGGAAACAGTAGGTGCTCAGTATATGTAATATATTAGTGAGGGATTTAGTGATATCTTACGGCTAAGGGCCAGCCCAGGAGACCATGCAAATGGGCTGAAATCAATTTTGTACATTGACATTTTCACATTTGGCAGATATAATTTAGCAGGACATTTTGTGGTTTTGTTTGTTATTAAACTATTCAGTTTGTGTATTAACCTTAGTTGTCTGGCCCTTTGCACACTTGTGCTTCTGTTGTCGGCTGAGGGAAGATTTTGGAGCGTGTAATCTTGGCCCAAGTTGCTAGGTCACTGTGCTCTGTGTGTGTGATGAATGGAGCCATGGAGAGAGGACAACTCCCAGAATAACACTCGTCACTGGGAGCTATTTAACCCTCCAGAGGCGGATGGCACACACTGACTTTACACTGGCTTTGTGGAGAGAGAAAGAGATCAGAAGGTCTTATGAAGGCTTGCTGAGGATTTTTGATTCATGGGCTCTTGTTATGTATCCCATTCTTTCTCCTGTCTTTTCTCTGATAACAGAATTAAAGGCACACAGATTTGCTTTGACGTTTGGGTGTCTCAGGTGACGGTCCTTTCAGGAAGCTTTAAATGCTATTCATGTGTTTAGTTTTTTTTTATTCTTTTTATTTCAAAATACACTAGTGTTAAAGTTTTGGCTCTGTAAGAGTTTGTAAATGTTTTTATGAGAAGTCTCTTATGCTCGTTTATTTGATTAAATAGTAAAAACAGTAGTATTGTGAAATATTATTACTATATATGCGTGCTTTCTATTTGAATATATTATAAAATGTAATTTATTCCTATTATGGGAAAGCTGAATTTTCACAAGTGTCACATGATCCTTCAGAAATCATTTTAATGTTATTTTTTACTGCTCAAGAAATATTTCTTACTATTATCAATATTGAAAACAGCTGTGCTGTTATTTTTGTGGAAACTATGATTTTTTTTTTTTTTGTATTCTTTGATAAATGCAAAGTTTAGTATTAAAATATTTTATAACAATGTTTTAACTGTCACTTTTGGTCAATTTAATGCATTGTTGCCAAATAAAACTATTAATTACTTTACAATGAAAAATTCCCCAAACCTTTGAATAGTAGTATGTTTTTCCTTATTTCAGCTGAATGTGCACAAAGTATTTTACAAATTCAAAGTAAGCCAATCGTAGGATGATTCCTATGAAAAGTATAAATGTTGTGCGTGGTTGGTGCTATCAAATCATTGCTTGACATTGTTTGTTTTGAGCATCCTAACTAGTCCATCACACTAACATTGGCGCTCTAATATGAGTCTGCTGGAAGTTACTGTAGAACACCGATGAAAATTGCTCTCAGCATCTGAAGACTAGAACACATTATACCAATAATGTTCTCTCTAAACTGCATCTGTGCACTTCTGATGTTTTTCCTGTGCTAACCAGAAAAAAACAACAAATGTCTCAAAAATATGTGAGAAAAAAGCTGGAGATTTCTTGAAATGCTGCCCATTAAGTTGAGCTCTAACATGAGTGACAGCGACTTTTGGCGATACTGTGTGTGCATGTCTAAACTCAACTCAAAGTTGAGTGCAATTTTATGCAAATCAGCAGAACTTGAAGGGGCGGTCGGCTACCAATGGGAGTGAAGTCAGTGGAGATTATGTGATTCATCTCCCGTGGATGCAGTAAGACTGAGAAATGAATGTTACTGTGATTTCACTGTTCAGTTTGTTAACTGAAGCAGGGAAAACCAAATCAGAAATTCAGTTTTCTCAATGCTTAATTCATGCATTGATGATAATCATTCATCCTGTTAATTGATGTATTTTGCTCTGCTGCAGTTTATATACAAACACTTTCCCTGCATCTTGATATTTTGAGGAAGACAAAAACTTGTCAAAATAGAATGACATGGCAAAACATTACATTCAAAATATTTAAATCTTGGCATCCAGCATCAGGAATGCCTGCCATCGACCTGCCAGCTTCCAGTGATAAAATTGCTGTCAGTGTGAGCTGGGCAACATCTTAACTAAAACCACATGCAGTGATGGACCTCGTTTATAAAATTTCTGTTCTGGTTTCAGTAGCACTTCCCGCAGGTCTGAGCTAATGTCAGTTCGATGTTCGCAATAGAGAATAAATTATTTTACGCTATCTCTGAATAACTCCCATAGTGTGACAAGCTGTTGGCCTCCACAAACAAGTATTTTTTTTTTTTTTAAATGTTCACAAATGTACTCACCGTTAGATTGAATCTATACTTTAAAATGTGCTTGAGGCAAATTCCATATCTAGCATTTTTGCTCATGTGTCTGTCGACAGGTGCAAGACTGTGCCTCATCTCTTTCCAATTTTCAGCAGTCGCTATGTGGTTTTGTCAAGGGTTTGTGTTTTTTTGGGGGGTTTCTCACACATGACTATGTGTGTATAGCACATCTCACAAGGAGTCTTCTCTTCACAAACACACACTCTGTCAAGCTTATCTTAAGTCTGCATGGAGCTGGACTTACTCAGTTAATCACATTCACACTGTCGTCGCAACGTGACTGTGCAACATAGACATAAACACATTTGCCACTTTCCACTATTCTTAAGAACACCTCCAATGCGTTTTCATTACTAGATACTAAGTAAATATGTATACTGTACATAACAATATTTTTTTAAATACCAAAAACTAACAGCTATGTGTGTGCATGTGTGTAAAAATGTGGCTCCAAAACATTTGTTTTTTTTGTTGTTTATTTTTAATTTGTAAATCTTTTGAATTGTCTATGTAATATTTAATTTAGATTTTAAATATGGCTTTAAAACGTGCATAAGTTTAAAATGCATTAAACAGCACATCAGTCAGAGCAAGCCGCTTTAAACTTAACTGGTGAACTATATCTTACGTGTGAAGCCCTTAATGTAATGCTGGATATTTAGGACAAATTGAATTATGCAGTTCACTTTGTGTCCTCTGTGATTTTTCAGGTGCACTCGTAATATCAAACTACTGAATATTGATATAAACAATATTTATTGGATAGCTGTACTTTATTTAAATATATTGATGTATCATACAAAGACAATTACTGCCCAACCCAGGCTTTATTGTGTACCTCATTTGTGAAAAGTACCATTTTAATGTTTGAAAATGTTCTCATCTTCAGTTCCTGAGTTACAGAAAGGGTGTGTATGTTTGTGAATATGAACCGTATGAAATCATCGTTAAGTTTTAAATGTAAAGCGCTGTTTCCTCAGGCATACTTCCACATTTGTTGTGCCTGATCACAAATATTATTTCCTAGTTTTTTTGAAGATTATTCCTCAAAGATGTGTATTTGTGTGACTGTGTGTGTGTCAGCTTGTGTGTTAGTGTAGAGGGCATTTCCGGACACTCTATCCTGTATTGATCCCTCCCCTGTCAGGCTCAGGGCTATAAATTTTCTATTCGTTACAGATAGAATCAATATGTAATTAGTCTGTGACATAAATGATGGAATCAAGCATCGTGCATGCGATCCATACTGCTTTGATTCCAACAGCCAGGTGATATTAGTTTGTTTCTGTGTAAGGGAGAAATTTTCTAAAGCTATTTATCTTTAATGTAAACTTTTTTTCCCCCACTTTCTTTTTCAAATGTTCCATTTACGTAGATAATGTTCAATGCTTAAAAATTAACTTACATCAATGATGTCATTTTTCTTCGATCTGAATCATGATTCATTGGTCTTATCTTGCATATATTTACCATGCACATCACCCAAAGGTTTTTTTTTTTTTAAATAATTCTTTCACACTTACCAAGGCTGCATTTATTTGATTAAAAATACAGTAAAAACGGCAATATTGTAAAAAAAAAATGATTACAATTTAAAATAACTGTTTTCTATTTGAATATATTTTCAAATGTTTCATTATCAGCATCATTACTCCAGTCTTCAGTGTCACATGATCCTTCAGAAATTATTCTGATATGCTGATTTGGTGCTGAAGAAACTTTTCTTGTCACAGTTGAAAACCCTTAATATTTAGTGGAAACCATGATGCAAGTCTTTTATAAATGGAAAGTAGCCTACAAAAGATTTGTATTTGAAAAATATTTGAAATAGAATTTTATCTTTAATTAGTTTTATGAATTAAATTAATTTGAATTATTTTTTTTTAATTAATTTAAGTTAAAATTATATTTAATTTAATTTTATGAATTAAATTATTTTGTTTTTTTTAAATATTTAAATTAAAATTATGTTTAATTTAATTTTATGAATTAAATTAATTTCTTTCAAAGAAAAAACTTTAGCATCATTTTAAAAGATATGCTTTGTTGTGACAATGGCAAAGTGACTGTGATGCATTTCATTTATGCCGAACCAAAGACAAAAAGCTAACTTTACTTTGGATTTTCATCAGGAAGTGTTGATTTAGTTTAAGTTTCTAATTTGCTTCTATGGTCTCTGTTTTGCATACAGGCAGGAAGCCCAACCTCTGTGAACGCTCCCTACAGCTTCCCCAGGACTTCAGTGACGCCCTCGAACCAGGATATATGCAGGTAGGTTTGCCCTCCCTCAATCCTGCAGTCTAATCATTAGAGAAGATCTGGAAAGCCTGAACTGTCAGAGCATCAGTGGGCAAACATGCCATCCATCTTGATTCTGCAATTTTGTTTTCTAACCTTCCTCCCGGTTCCTCCCGCCTGTCTTTTTGTAATCTTTCTCCATTTGTTCTCTAATGCATGTTGCATGTATCTTTACGTCCGTTTTCTCTCTTCCCATCTCTGTTTCTGCACCTCTCTTTCTGTCCCATCCCTCTCCTCTCCTCTCAAATGCAGTTCTAATGACCTCGCTCAGGACCTGGGCTCACAGAAGCCCTTACAGGCCACTGTAGTGCTTTTGAACTCTAATGGTAAAAGCTCAGCATCTCAGTGTGTCACCATGACCACGCTCTGCCTGGACTCTCCCATCAAACCCAAAAATAGGACCTTGTTTGGCACAGAATGGCTCTCTCTACTCAAGCCATCAGTCAACTTGAAACCAGAAGGAGGCAGTCTCAAGTTCTCAAAGTCTCTGAATGACGTGGGACAAAAGATGGACAGCCTATGCAGCGGCCTTCACTTCATAGACCGCACTTGCTCGGACGGGGAGCTGGGAGTGGAGAACGAACAACTCAAGGAAGACGGCCACATCAAAGCTCTCAATGGTCAAGCCAACTCTCCCCCTCTGTTTGCTTCTCAGCCTCCATCCTTCCTCAACAACTACAAATACATCCCCAACCCAAGGCCTGAGAACTGCCTGGCTCCTCCTGCTCCTCCACATTCAGACCTTCAAAGAAGCTCCAAATTCCTGCGCCTCATCTTTCCGCTCACCCACTCTCTCACCGCCGGAAGTCTCCTGGCGTCTGAGATGGAAAACTACGCTTCAAGGCTCCACATCGCCAAGTCATCCAGCGCCATGCTGGACGCCGGTGAGTCTTGCTGTATGGAGGAGATGGGAGACGACGAAGTGTTCGAGGACAATTCTTCTCGGTGGAAGCTCAAGACGGAGGGGTTTGAGGCTCCTCTTTGCGCTCTCGAGGAGGACAGCGACTTGGATCAATCGTCCTCTCCGTTGTCGGAAAAAAACGGGCCGTTGTCGCCCTACTCCCTGTCGGGGGACTGCTGCAGGTTGGTGGGGCTTACTCACTCCCGCCCAGCTCCTCTTACCCATGGGCTTCACCTCTGGGGTGATCCATCCTCGTAGTCCCTCTACAGCCCTCATCTGGATATTTATTTCCTACCAGTCCCTGTTTATCCTTCCTGTTAGAGCTTGAGTGCTGTGATGGTTTTGCTAATGGCAATCGATGATAAGGCTCGTGTATGGGTGGAGTTGTGAGTGTTAAAGATCCTCGGTGTGGAAGAGGAAGTGTCTTGCCTGCTGTGCGGGATACATATTGTATCACAGCACTGGCTTGGATAATCTAAGCAGATTTCCTCTGAGAGATGCAATCGATACTTATGGTATTTTGAATTTATTATATATTTACGGTATTATTGATGAAGTTTAGGTAGAATGGAGAATGCAGTTTTGGTTGCGGCTCTCTGGTTTTGGTATTTGAGGTGAAATAACTGTGATTTTTCTCAGTATTCATCTACAGGGCCTCATGGATGCCTCAGGAAACAATTAGCTCGCAACTTGTGAAGGAAATGGCTTTGCCGAAGACTAACTCAAACAAAAAATACATGAGAAGTCCAAGTACTTATGAATGTGACTTGGTTTTCACAAATACATTTTGACATCTCAGATTTGAGAGTGAACTCCTCTGTGGCTTATATAGAAAAATAATGTGGCTGTGTCCAAAATTGGTAGGTACTGAATACATTCCATTCACAACTCCTCTACTGTGGCTTCATGGGATAGTAAAGTGTTTATCAGATGCGTATCTCGTCTGAAGTAGTACATCATCCTGGCACTTTTCACAGACTGTTTAATAAATTCTGTGAATTCAGAGTTATTACATGCTATTTTTTACCTATTTAACAGTAGGGAAGTATGAATGTTTGGATTCAGCCTATCGTTGTTTGGAAAGTGGCTACATCCTGCAAGGTTTTTGAGAAGATGGTCTTATGTAAATTAAAGCTATTTGCATGCACTTTACTAGACGTCTTATGTTATGCCAATTGTGTACATCTTAAGGGTGAGGTGAGGTTTCTTCCCACATGTATTACCACTCTCACGCGGTGCTGTGAAAACACATGTGCTCTTAAAATAGCTGACATTTAGAGATCAGCCAGCAAGACTTATTAGTTTAAACCAGAGCTGACATACCCAGGCTTGGAGATCTGCCACAAAGTATGCTCAGGTGTCTTGAGGTGTGATCCAAGGACACATTTTATGTAGAAGGATTATCCCACGTGCATTTGTTTATTTTAACAGCATCTGATTTTTTTTTGTCTGAGGGATCTAGTCATGGAATAATATAGCAATTCTATTCACATCTGCTCTTTGTTTATATATATATATACATACATACATGCATACATTTAATGAAGTCATGTGACATTTTTCATCTATTAAAATGATTTAGTGAAAATATACAGTATGTTGAAAAGGGATTGATAATAATTCATACAATTTTTTCATGTTAATTTAGTGAAAAATACATGGATAATGTGAAAAAAATAATTACTTATGAAACATGTCAGCCATGTCACTGCAAATACATATCATGTACCATACATATCAAATATCATAAAAACGGTTAAAACGGATATAGAAATAATCATATAGGATCATATCTGCCAGTGTTTCTACTTTAATACAGTGCTATAGAGTGAAATGTTTGTCTAATGAAATAATTTCACAATTCCAGAACCTCAGGTCAATGAACTCACGGGCCAAACCTTGTGAAAAGGCCAGATTGAATGTCTTAAATGTGGTAATAGGATTGATTCTTTCTGTTCTAATTTAATCTAATCTAGCTCTACGTGGTGGTTTTAATACAATCTGATTAAAATAGGAAGTGAGAGAGGGAAATTAATCTATCCTTTATAGTCAAAAAGAAAAAAAATACGAGCAATCATAAACAAAAGGAGCGCATTAAAGCGATGTGCCTTCAGCCCTTGTGGAAGTTATTACACAGTGTGCTCAGATGGGCTATAAAGTCACATAAAAGATGATGGAGATGTGACAGGCTTCGTTTTTCTCCTTGTCTGGGCTGTTTACTAATCTTGTAGAGTCTTGACTGGATCAGGCATGTCTGAAAATAGTTATTATCCTGGTCATTCAGTCTGAAAAGCCTCCTCTGGACGCTGACACGGAAGCAGTCTTCCCTCTCATTTGTGCCCGCGGCAGCTAGTTAACATTTAGAGGGCCAGTATCGCGAAGGATGTGATCATTACATCCATTACAGTGGCTAAACCGTGTGCTGCTGTGCCCATAATGTCATTTATTGTATGTTGCTCTGTCAGTAAGTGTAAACATCAGAGATTACATTTATGGTTGTCTATATATAGTTTTTCCTTGTTCCTTTGGAAAGTACCGCTGCTTGAAATGCTTGGAATGTTTTATGAAATTAGCCAACTCTGTAGACTTTATTTTGCACATTTAGCAGACCGTTTAAGTGACTTACAGAATTGAAAGTGTGCATTTGATCACGTGTCCTGGGAAGCAAACCCATGACGCTGACATTTGTACTTTGAGATCTGCTAACACAGAAATGTAGTTCCCCCTTGTGTTTGCTTCAAATCTACCAGCAATTGGAAACAATTTGAACAATTTACAAAATATGAGTAAATCTTCTCAAAATCTCATTACATCTCAGTTGCAGCTATCATAAATAAGTCTTAGTGGTGTTAATTCAGGCAAAAGGGGAAAAAAAAGTACACACATATATATATATATATATATATATATATATATATATATATATATATATATTGTATATATATTTTTTTCATCTGTCCATTTATCTATCAATGTTTTCTCAAATTGTATTGTTTTTTTATAATATAATATTATTAATATTATAGTTAATGCAGGTAAAATTAGTCTTTTCTTTTAATTTTCCTATCAGTATTTTTTTAATTTTTTTTTTTTTTAATTGATTCATAGTGTTAATTCTGGTCAAATTAATATTTAATTTTATTTACTCTTATTTATTTAATTTTTTTAACTTATTGATCATCTGTCTCTTTATCTATCCATGTATTCTCCAAAAAAACAAATATTATTTGTATTATTAATTTTACCCTTTATATTAGTATTATATATGGAATTGGCCATTAAAACATCAGTTGATTTCTATTTTAAACTGATGCCATGTGAAGAGCACCAGTGAGATGTGAACTCATCAGTGATTCCCTTTGAACTGCCGCTTGCATCGGCGGAACAATGGCGCTGACATCCCTGAAATATGAATCTTGACATTTGGCAGACAATTGTTTACATGTTGCTTCCCGGATGACCTCTAAGCTTATTAAACATTGGCTGAGTCAGAAATTAAATTCATATGCATAAATGCCCATGAGTGAAAGAAAAAGCACAGCAGCCCATAGGGAAGAAAAAGACTAATCCAATCTCAATACGTCTCATTTGTTTCTCAGCAATGAGATTACATGGAGAATAAATTTAGCCTTCGGCTTAGATCTTGCTCTCCCTCTGGACACTCTCCAGTCTCCACAAATCCATCCTTCCTTCCACTAACAAACAGCCTTTGCTTTTCCTTTTCCCCCCTCTTATGTGATTTAAAGTTTAACGGTTGTGCGCTTCTATAGGTTCTGTTGATGTATTTGTTGAGAGTGACTTTTCACAAATCCTTTTTCGATTTATGTGTACAGTGTGTCACTGACAAGGTAAATAAAACACCGAAACAGAGTCATTCATTCCCAGCCACTGACCTCTGTTTTAGTGTTCTGTTTATCCTGCAACAGCTTTGGACCTAGTGTCCACTACATAGTCAGTCACTTTAAAAAGTGTTTCTTCTTTTTTTTTGAGAACAGAGTTGCTTTGCAGTAGTTTTAGGAGTATGACCGAGTGTCTCTCTCTCTCTCTCTCTCTCTGTAAATAAACTGTAGGATTTGTCACTGTGAGGGGGATGATGAGAGTCCACTGATAACCCCCTGTCACTGCACTGGGAGTTTGAGGTTTGTCCATCAGGGCTGCCTGCAGCAGTGGATCAAGAGCTCAGACACACGCTGCTGCGAGCTCTGCAAGTATGACTTCATCATGGAGACCAAGCTCAAGCCCCTCCGCAAGGTAATGTCACAGACATATATATATATATAGATGCTTGATGCTTTGAATCACCTGTTTAAAAAAAAAAAAATGAACAGAGGAGAGAAAAAAAGAGAATGTGACAGAGCTTGTGGTAAAGTATCAACATTGGCTTGGCTTTTTGAATGGAAGACTGGGGGAATTGAAATGATGGTGTTTTTATCACTCAACAATTTTTCATTTAACTGGTTACATCTCCTAGTAGTGAATGTTTTATGAACAGTAAAATAATCTCTCTCTCTTTAGGCAGAATATCAGTTATAAATTAAAGCTGCAAGCAGCATTTAGCGGTGTTCAAGCAGTTAAGGCCTTTAAGCACAAAAGCATCAAAAGACATTAAGTTTTATGTAGTAAGCATGATTTACCATGATATACCACATTTCAGTGTGATATTACATGAATAACCATGTTCCAATACTATTTACCATGTTATAGAATGATTTATCATGATTTACCATATTCCAATATGAACCTAAATGAACCTGTTGTAGCCAGCCAAATGCAAACACCTGCAAACACTTTCGTGCTTGAACACCTAATGACAATGAGACCTTTTTGACGATTATAGCGCCACCTATGATCCAATCCTCACGAAAGGATGTTAACCATGTTAGGACACATATGCTCATCAATTTTTGACTTTTTCTTTGGGATTTATTGGCTTTTGGCTGTATTTTGCCAGGGACCACATGACCCTGTTGTAGCCAACCAAATGCAAAATTTAAAAATTTCGTGCTTGAACACCTAAAAATTGCAGCGTTTGACCATATCAGTGTTTCCAGTTAGTCAAAACAATGGCATAAAACATGTACAGATGACACCATAGATTTCCATTTGTAACAGGTGCAGGTAACACAATGCATGCAGTTTTGTTTTTAACTGCTAGAGAGTTACCTTTTAATGTTTGTTAACATTAGTTTATTAAAAATAGTTCATAACTGTTCATTTTTTTGTTCTGATGGATGGATGGACTATATTGAAGAATTCATTTGAATTCCTATGGTGAAAATGATTGGAACAAAAATAATTTGGAAACTGCCATCACTGTGTCACTCTATGAATGATGCTGTTGCTGCTCTTCAACCATAAATAGCCTAATTTTGGTGCTTTATGGAAGAACTGTTCATTCTGGGTATTAAAAATGTTATCTTTGATCACATTGTTGCATAAAAACAGTAACACCACTCAAAGCCATGTATAATGAAGTAATGAGCCACAAGAGGCTGTGAGTGACTTTAATTTTGACCACAGGTTACAAAACCTATTAGGTTTAGGGGAACTGGGTTGCCACATTTGACCCAATTAAAACACTACATGTACTGGAAGGTAATCAAGCTACAAGAGTTTAACTAATGTACTTTAATGGTACTCTGCTTCATGTTATTTTGTATGCAGATACAATAGCTGATCAGTGTAGACGAGAAACAACCTGTCCTTTGAGATGATTAAAAACAAGTTGGTCCATAAAGCCTGCAGGAGGTTTTTATAATTAATTGTTATAATTAATTCTTTTTGAGTGGCATGAACTTGATGAAAGTCCAGTGTTCAGTGTCCACCGCTTCCTCTTTTAATTAAATTTCTGATGCTGTCACTCAAATTGGGCTTAAAATAGGACATCTCTAGGACAGCTTTTATGTCACCATAGAGATTGTGCAGACGAAAGAGAGATTCCCAGGTGTTTTCAAGATTCTCTTGATGAACTGAGATGCAAACCCAGCTGACCATTAACCAGCACACTCTATTGGTCGAATTTATCACTGACTTTCAATTGACATTTGAGCCATTGTTCTGTTGAATAGATTATTAATGTGATTATGTTGGCAGGTGTTATTGTTGACAAATGAACACAGCATGTCAAGGTCAGCGTCCTTCCAGAAGAAATCTCAACTAGAAATAAACGTGAATGATCACGTTCACAACAATAGACACACTCTGAGAGAAACATCCCCCAAGTATTCAGATAATTGTGGCAATGGTTGATTGTTAAAAAAAAGTACTTTTGGTCCAACTTATTCCTCAGTACTTGGTTAAATCATTGCTCATGTCCCATTTAGTTGTACCTGGGTCTGGTGCATCATGTGCAGTGTTGTTGTTTTTTTCAGAACCTATTATTGGCTCCCAATGTGATGTGATGAAGCTGAAATAGCTTAGTTTTAACATAGACGAAATAAGAAATGTTGAACATTCCATCCATTCTCTGTTTGAAAAATTCCAAGCTATGTCAACATTGTAAACATGCTGTCTGCTCTTTTAATAGAGTCTCCTGTTTTATAACACATCATTTTTAAATGTTTTATGGCTGTGCAAACAAAAACTGACATGCTTATGTAACCATACAAAAACTGGCAAGCTTATATAATCATTTGCCATTGACTATAACATGGCCAAAAGTGTGTGCACAGCAAAGCATCACATCCATATGTGCTGGAAAGCATTTCATTTCAAAATCATAGATGTTACAAGGGAGTTTGTCCTTCCTTTGCCTCTGTAATAGTTTCCAGGTTTCTGGACAGTTTTTCCTCTAGATTTTGAAATACGTTTGGTTTGCGGGTGTTTACTCCCTTTCAGTTGCAAGAGCGTCAGGAAGGGTCACAGTCGACTCTGTTCAGGTCTGGGTTTGTCAGGTTTTTTCAAACCAGTAAATCGTTTCGTTGACAGTTCCTGAGATGTTTGGTACTTCCCATTCTGCTGAAAATGTTTGTCTAAAGATTGAATGGTGATATGCTTGAGTTGATGCATCTGTCAGCTGTATGTTTTGCTAAAATAGCCACATTAACATTAATTAGGAATATTTTTTTTCACCCTCATGTCTTTCTTTCTTCTGACATAGATGCATAGATTGATAGATTTTTTTTGTTACATAGATTTTTTCCACTTTAAACTGCGGCTTTTTAACCGTGTAATTTGGCAAAATATTAAAGTGATCACTAGAATTTCACAGAGAATTTCACAGAGATCTCCAAACTCCAACACACGTTTTCAGGTTATCAGCAGAGAGAATGCGTGCACATGGTTGCCAGGTTGGGAAGATAAAGCACTGGACAGAAAATGTATCCACTTAAGAGTAAAGATGTGTTTGGGGGATTTAAACACTTGGTATCTGTTAAAAATACAAGATATCACAAATGTCAAATCAAATTGAAAACAGGATAAATAACCAGTGGGCAAATATCGCACACAATTATGCTTAATTGAGAGAAAGCAGAAATTGAGATCACTATTAAAGTATGATTTTATCATGCAGCCCTAACTGTGTAGTATATTTGGCGTTTTATTGGATTACATGTGTATTACAGTTAAAATAAACACAAATGAATTGATTATTCTTTGTTAATATAATTCTATTCTGGTAAATGTGGAAATTTGAAATGGATTCTGGCTCTTAGCTTGACATAGAGACATTCACTGAATGGCTAAAATGGAGTCCTGAGATCACTCTCTCTAACACATGAATATATACAGGAACTCTGAAGAATATAGACTATTATATTGTCAACAATCAAATCAAAGATTAAATGTGTTTTTAATATCTCTGTCTGCAGTGGGAGAAGCTTCAGATGACCGCCAGCGAGAGGAGGAAGATCATGTGCTCGGTCACTTTTCACGTCATCGCCATCACATGTGTCGTCTGGTCGCTCTACGTCCTCATTGACCGCACGGCAGAGGAGATCAAACTAGGTTAGCCACTCCCACCATTCACCAGCCAATTAAACACTACTCTACCTCTCACTTCCTCATCCAGCACCGTCTGCCTGCTTCCCCCCTCCGTACCATACAGCTGTCCTTGCGTTCCCCCGGATTGTTCTGTTGCTTACGGAACAATCACATTCCTTGACTGACAGCTATTGTTGTATTCAGTGATGCATATCTTGATGTATTCATTACCTATATGCAGATGGTTTATCTTTCTTTGAGATACGGGTAACTTAATATGGGTGTCTCATTCTCAGATGGCATATTAACAGCTTGGGCACGATTCTTTTATTGATCATTCAATACATATTAGGGGCTGTTTACACGACACAGTCCTTCAACTAAAAAGAGAAAAACTTTTATGCTTTTGGCCATTCATTTCATTTACACGACAATAGCGTTTTGGGAGCCTGAAAACACAAAC